>JADLZL010003160.1:0-175213 GCA_015844335.1 Chrysopogon serrulatus | reverse complement strand
TTCCTCCTATTTAGGTATAGTAGGTTCGGCAACTATTATTGATTTGAAATTGCAATCAGCTCTTGTCTCAAAAAAAAGTAAAGGTCACCATTGCTAAGGGGATCAAATTTCAAACGTGGCAATATTCAATGGCATGTCAGTACAGATTGAACTATCGCTACAATATTCAGCCTGATGGCTATAATTTCATATTAGGGAATAACACGGCTGAACTCTTTTGATCAATAATAAAAGTTTCAATAGCCCGACAAAGAAATTTTTAGGCGTAACCGTAAGAAATTATACGGATCACTATGAGCAAAGCCTTGAGGTAACCCACGTCTCCATATATTAGCGATCGGGAACTCTTTGGATGATGTTTTGCAAGAATTTTCATAGTTTTTTTTCAAAAACCCCGACTATCACCAAAATAAAAATATGATCATAGGATATATCTTAGGGCTCATCGATACCAACAGCAGTCTTGCTATACTATTTTCATCGGATTCAAAAAATATGAGCTTCAAAAAGTAATGGCAACAATGCTCACATAGGGAATTGTAAGGTACATCATACCTCTCTATTTATCACCAATGCTCTATGTTTTAGTTTTGTGTTGTTGATTATTGGCCTCTCAACAACAACACACTCAAGGATGAATATCCAATTCGATGATTGAAGAATTATTAAATAAGTTGGAGGGGCTAAATACTTGACCAAAAATTTGGACTTTTCGATCGGGGCTATCACCATGTATGCATGCATCTGGATAATATTGAGGGAACAATAACTTACACCCAACATGATCACTTTGAATTCTCGATTATGTCATTTGGTTTATGCAATGTCCTATCTTTTTTCTCAAACCCTCATGCATGAGATCTTTGAATTATTTGCACAAACTTGTTCTAGTTTTCTTGATGACATATCAATATATGGCACAATTTGGGAGGATCACCGTGGTGGCCTTACATTCTTGGTTATCTTGTTTGGTTTATGCAATCTCTCATCCACTTTTCAAGCCTTTATGAATGAGATTTTTAGGAATCATGTTTTTACACTACTACAAATCAAACTTGGTATTTCCCACAAACTTCAAATGCTCATTTAGAAACTCGGTTATTCATTACTTGGAGCATATGATATCGACAAAGGAGGTACAGTTGATCTTAAAAAATTAGCTATTATCAATTGGTCACAACCCGGCGAAGCTTGTCAATCAAAGGATTTTTTTTTGCTGACTATTACTTTGCAAATTTATCAGGAGCGATATGGTACTATTACCCGAGGTCATTGACAGATCTCTTTCAAATGGATAATTTTAAGTGGACAAAATTGGTGACGATATTCTTTAAATAAGCTGGAACAGGTATTATCGACAACACCGGTCGTTACAAGATTTTAATGAGCCTTTCTTAGTAAGATGCGATGCAACCCCAATAGATTTGGAACCTGTAGTACACCAAGAGAGTGGTCTTATTGCCTATATGATGACGATATTCTTTAAACAACGGAACAGTATTACCGACAACACAAATGGCGTTACAAGATTTTAATGAGCCTTTCTTGGTAAGATGCGATGCAACCCCAATAGATTTGGAACATGTAGTACACCAAGAGAGTGGTCTTATTGCCTATATGATGGAGCATATTTCATTTGACTTTGCTGAAACCTTGCAAAATATTGAAGGTAACCCTATTATATGGACAGTTGTAGATAGCCTTTCTAAGTATGCTCACTTCATTCCATTAGAACATCCATATTACTGCAACACCTGTGGCACAACAATTCTTTTTTACGATAAAAATTAATTTGCAAGGGCTTTTTGAAATCTATTAATAGTGATCGAGATATTAATCTTACAAGTAAGATTTGCCAAAAATTCTTTCACTTGTCTGCAGGTTGATTTACATATGAATTCAGCTTATCACCCTCAGTTTAATGATCGAGTATGGATTAGTTAATAAAATGATTGTCATATACTTACATTGTTTGACGGATAATCCCAGGAAGGAGAAACGGCTACAATAGTTACATCGGTGAATATTATATAATATCGGATCATCGACCTATTGATACATGACTCCATTAGAATTGGTTTATGATTGATTCTCCATCTTTTAGACAAATATACTCAGAATAACTCATCAAATACAGTTGTTGATGCTTGGCTCGTTGAACATGTCAAATTCATGGAGTTTGTTAAGTTGGCGGCTAGAACCGCCCTTTGAAATTTTAGTTATGCACCACGACAAATTGGAATCTCGGTTCTTCGATCCTTTCCAAATTAATAAGCATATTGATTCAATTAATTATCGATTACATCTACGAGCATGTCTATATCAGTGGCACCATTTATATCTGGCATGCTTAAATTCTACAAAGAGTCATTACAGCGAGAATTTAGGATATTGACACAATCGATGATGGAATTTTTTCTAGAGCTGGAGATGATGATTACGCCCGGGGTTATAAACAACAAAATTGAGATACTCGTCACATGGAAGGACTAACCTCTAGTGGTGTCTTTTTTTGGAATGAAATGGATTATTTTAAATAGCTCTATCCAACATTTCAGTTCAAGGATGACACAGGTCTTTTAGGTGAGGAGAGTTCTAACAAGCGTCGAGGCACATCGAGGGCATCTTCGTCAATTAGCATAGATTAGGTTAAGTTGAGATGATTATCGGACCAAGGGTCATTAGCATTTTGTAAAGCCACTCTATGAAAGGGGTGAACGGATTTGTTTGAGGCAGGTTAAGAAAAAGTTAAGGTTAATCCCGAAACTCTCGCTCTCTCGCTCATTTGCTGCGCCTCCGCCGCCACCGTCTACGGGGGGCGGCCTTGAGCACGCCGTGCCGCCCCCATGCCCTGCCCCCAAGCGCCCCGCCCCATGCCGCCATGCGCCCGCTCCGCCTTCTTCAACTCCGCCTTCTTCCTGCCGTCATCTACTCCGTTATTTCCACGGATAATTGTGCAGATTGCAACTGTTTCTATTTAGAACCGATTCGGATCTGCCGTTTGGATCTTAATTTCTCCGCCGTTCAATCTCGGAGGAGTTTAGACCTGTGACAACCATATTCCATACATACATGTTTTTACTAATATTTGTTTTCGAAGTTTGTTTTACGCTGAGGCACTGCACGATACTAAAACATTTTTTTTCCTAATATACATTACTCCTTCCATCCGAACCCATCTTAAGTTTGATTAATTAGAGAGGGGAACAATAATATAAGCTCCATTGAAAATGTTATGGAATGCATTTTTATAACTTGCCTTTAGATGTTAGAAGTGAATATGTTTCCTTATAATTTTAGAGGTGGATTGATCAACTTAGGACAAATTAAATGAAAAATGCGGAGGGAGTACACTACGAATAGAGAGAAGACAACATACACTACTAAAAAAACTTCCACGAGGCGGGCATCAAAATCACCTCGGACCAAAGGTCACAGTAAATAAAACTTTTTCTGAGACAGTTGGATGCTCACCTCAGTAAATAAGAAAGAACCTAAATCCCAAAACAGGCCTGGATTTGGGGCACCCGCTTCCCGACAATACCGCTGCATGGGCCCGGATCTGCCACCGCTTCCGTGCACCCTCTGAACCACCTCCGCTGCCGCCCTGCCGCCGAGCTCGGCCCGGATCTGTCGATGTCCTGCCTAGAACTGCCGAAGCCACCATGGATGGCCTGGATCCACCACTGTCCTCTCCTATGTGTTGTGTGAGCTGTGCATCTATAAAGATCTTTAAACCTGGTGAATGGATTTTACTATTCACAGGCACTGTTCATGGCACCTTCTGCCCTCACATAACACTATTCATCCACAATAATGGGTCAGGTTAAGTGAACAGTACCGCCCGCTAACAAACATCAACGGGTTTTCGAAACAGTAACGGGTCAGGTCCTATGAACAGTTCCACCCCATTATCAAACAGTAACTTTGTCCTTTTTCCCTTTTTTTGCCCCTCCCGCCGCCCACACGAAGCCTCGAGCCTTCCCTCTAGTCTGAGATAAGTTTTTTTTTTCCTTTTTCAATTCTATGTGAGTTGTGCATGCTCCCTCTTTACTAGTACCACGAATAATTGGCAAGAGACACTCCTGGATGCTTAAGTCATTTTGTCAGGCATCATGCATGCCACACCACAGCCTCTAGCAAATTGTTATTCTCTCGAATACTGTTGGACCATGTTCGATCCAGACTAAATTTTAGTCCCTCACATATTGTGGCAGAAACTAAAATTTAGTCCCTCTCACAATGGCTTAAAAAAGGACCTTAGCTTGTAACATTAACATGTAGAACCACAAATTATATTGTTACGCGAATAATAATAAAGGGCGCCAAAAAAAAAAAAAAAGAATAAATTGTCATATGAAAATATTATTGTAGCTTCATCGCTGAAATCATCCTCATGCCACTAGAACTAAAAAAAAGCAAAAAAAAGCATGCATATTGTCTCATATTCATGTTCCCCAAAAAATGAATGCCGAAAGTCTGCATAGAACCGACATCAGTGAGAATCTGAACGTGCTAGTGATGCTTTCAATCCTTTTGATTCATCGCTCGAGCATCTTCTTTGGTTTTCCAGTAACGTACATCTGAATCAGAACATCATCTCAAATCTGCATCGATTTTTTTTCCCCTGCGTTTTCCTGCCCACCTGCAGGTTACAGTATCGCGAGGGCAGCAAAGCCAAGACTGATTCTCCGCTTCACCACACGTCTTATATACTCCCCCTCCGTCCCTTTTTTTTGTCGCCGTGGGATACGCCGCCGCAAGTTTAACTTGATTTATAAAAAATACGCATAATATTTATATCTCTAAAAAAATATTATTAAAAAACTAGATCCAAAAATCTTTCCGATGATATTAATTATGATACTAATTGATGATATTTATTATTTATTAAATTATTGGCATTTATGTCTCGGGAACGAAACGATAAATAAAAGGGACGGAGGGAGGAGCATGGTCGATGCGTTCAAAAGGCTATTTTATATGCTGATTTTAGCGAGAAGGAGAGCATCTTTCGTTCCGTAGTGGCGGTGGCGGCCTTGCATTGCAAACTTTGAGGTGCAATGACTTTTCGAGATCAGAACATATGACTACTGACCCGCCAACCTTTCTGTGCACTTGTGTGGTCACTGCTGTGTGAACTGTGATTCGATCTAGAAGCTGAATTTTCAGGGACCGTGCATATATAAGAATATATATATTAAAGAGTTAAATGTATAAATGGTCTCAACTTATCAAAAAGGTGTAACTTAGGTTCACGAACATTGAAAACGTATTTGTGAATAAGATCTAACCTTGGCAAGTGGTGTACTACAGTGGCTCCTTGTTATTATGGTCTAAAAATAGACATGTAGTGCACCATTTTAACAAATTTAGGGACATACGGTTCACTACTACTTGACAAATTTAATGACCAAACACAGGTTCAAATTTTGTGGACTTAAGTGATACCCCCCTTTGATAAGTTCAAAAGTCCCTCACATGCACCTAACTCTATATACCCTTTGATAAGTTCAAAAGTCCCTCGCATCCGTGTGTGGGTGTGGGTTGTGGCCAATGGCCATGCCCAATTGCCCATGCATGTCACGTCTCGCTGGCACTGCACATGCGTACCACGAGCGAGCACGGCGTTCTTCTTCTCCTTCACGAACGCAACAAACAGGTGGTCAAATCGTGCAGGGGCAGCAGGGGCGCCAACACCAAGAGCAAGCAATAAGAGGGGAGGAGAACAGGGCAAACGCCAACCAATGCAAAGAAAGGTGGTGTTGTTGGGTCAGCAGAGGAAGAGGACGCAGCACGCAGCAGCCGTTGGAGACGATCGGTCGGTCCATCCACCGACCCGGTCAGCATGCACCCACCGCTTCAGCAATAGATTCCCCTTCCAAGAAATATATGCATGTTCAGCTTCCTCGCCATCTCAGTCAGGTTTGACTAGCACAATATTATATTACTATAAAAGAAACAATTGCATGGAATGTAAGAGTAGCATATATATTTATCATAAACAAAACAAAATGAGCGGTAATTTCAATTGGTTGTACCGATAGAAAACTACTTTAACAATATCGCGTTTGGTATGACTTGGCTCTAGCTGCAAAAGCAACTTCTACGGAGGAGACGGACTACGATGTCGTGCTTGGCATGCATGGCTTTGGTTCTAGCTGTAAAAGTAACTTCTATGGAGGAGACATACCAAACACTTTAGAAGAAGAACCAGTTTTCTGGTAAAATAGTAAACCTACGCTGGCCTAAAGTTGCAAAAAGTGGCTTTTGCTCCTGGCTTCTCCAAGAAGGCGAGGCGAATCGTGCTAAATAGACCTTTAGTCTAACATTTGACTATCGATTCCTAATAATATAATATTTCAAAATACTAGATTATTTGACAGCATCTTAAGTTCTCTATCTATATGGATTTTTATGTGTATTTATTTAAAATTTAAAGCATTTGGCCAAGAGAACTTATCTAGTGACGAGGGTGTATTTAGCCAAGAGACTTATCTAGTGACTAGAGATACTTGCCAATTCTCCATACTGCCTCAGTAATAATTCACTGATATAGGAATAAAACATAAGAGTAACGGGTGGGCATATGCGAGTCAGCGAGTGTACCCTAGAGGCTAATAACTAGACCAAAAGAACAACGGGTCCATGTGATTGAGCATTAAACAATAATGAACAGGACCATATTACTAAACCCTCCGTTCTGAAAAAAAAAAGGTTAAACATTCAAAATATATCATCGTAAGTTACAATGACTATAGGTAAGGTACCCCGTTAAAAAACCGGAACCATTCACATGCATACAAACCATTAATATTTATCATCAACCCAAAATGATAATCACATTACCTCTCCAAACTAAGAGGTGATATAAACTCTATAATATATTCTGATTAGACTTTTCATGGCATCATTGTTTATTTATAGCAAAAAAATGTGCCAAAGTTATAAGGACAATGGATCCACTAATATGTTCTGTTCGTCATGATGACAGAAAAAACATATCTGGATCATCGCATTTAAAGTACAAACGGAGAAAACGTGGTTTTGAGGTCCTGGATCAATCAAAACTGGTCTGTCTGGATTCTAGAACCGGCTAGGCCACAAACTTCAGGTGTTCATTCAAACAACCATGAACCATTTTTTAGGTTAACTATGCATGTTTAGCAATATTATTGAATATACAGTACAAAATGGCCTCGAAGAAACGAAGGAATCTAAAAATCGCGCCCCCATACATTGTACTACTGCACGTACACTATCGTGCATTATTTTGGTCAAAGCGTGCCATGAACGAATTGAAGCTAGCGAAGGCTGTACTGTTTGCTATCATTCCAACGAATGCAGATGTACGATGGTCGGGGCATCTCTCCTATTAGTAGTACAGCTTTATTAGACACACTGATCATTTTTCATGTTCATTAACACTGTATTTAAGCCCCACAAACATGGGTTCGGCTGGGCCAGCATATAAGTGCGGTGGGTTTATTTGCTCACGCGTTCCAAACCGATTGTATTGGTTGTTAGTATATATCAGTGTAAATACATTTTATCCAAGCCTATTTGGAGGGGTTTCTCCTGGCTCAAACTCCCTCCACTGTAACAGTATTGTAGCACTACGAGAGAAGCTCCAAATATATATGTTGCTCCTCCGACTCTTCTTTCTAGTTTATTTTTGAAGGAGCCAATGTTGTTTTTCTCCCATCTACGGTAAAGAACACCGATGCACAGTATGTTGGGAGGAGGGGCCGAAGCATTCGGAGCTAAACCAAACGCAGCATCAATATATGACCGGGGATGCTTTTTATCATTGTTCATCGGTATGTGATTCATTAAGAGAACCTTTTTTTCTGTTTGTGTAATAATAGTGATATTTTGGCGAAGAATCCAACTTATTTCCTGTACACGTCGATTACACTTGGCCTGTTTGGAGGGGCACATTCGGGCTCCGACTCCTCCCCTGTAGCGGTACTATAGCTCTATTGTGGATCAGAGGAGCCAGGAGAAGGTCCAAATTTGTAACAATAATAAATAGTGATGCTCATTATGCAAGGAGGAGGAGCCGGAACCGTTTTTCCTTCACCTACCGTGAAGAACAGTAACAAATAGCACAGTACCCAGGGAGGAGGAGCTGGAACTAATGAAGTTGCACCAAACACAGCTTAGACCCCATTGAGAGGCTGGAGCCAACAAAGCAAGATAAGCCATGCATGTTGACTTGTTGAGGTGGCTTCATCTTTTTCTAACCAAAAAAAAAACGGCTTCTCTTCTTTGTATGGCGTCCGAAATTTTTTTAGTCATTTTGTGAGCTACTGTTTGGTACACACAAAAAGAGCCTCAAGAATCCATACAAATGCAAGAAGGCCTAAAAACCCAAAAACGACTTACAATTGAGAAAATGAGGGAATCTATATATGACGAGGTTGAATATTACTACTTCCTTCATCCATAAAGAAATACAATTACGAAAACTCAAAAAAATGATCAAAATAGTTCATGTTTGATCAAACGTATAGTAAATAACGATAGTATCTATGTATCCAGCTAAATTTATTGTAATAGTATATTCCATAACCAACCTAGTGGTACTTTTATATCATGAATGTTAGTAAATTCCTTTTTGGGTAAATTTAGTCAAAGTTAAAATAGTTGACTCATCGAAAAATCTAGAATTGTATTCTTTTTCGTAGAGCAGTAATAACGACTGTTATTGTTGTCGTCGTTAGCATCACTGATAATACTATTATTATGGACGATGATGACGACGACGACGACGACGTTGAGCAGGCGAGCGAGCGTACGTACCTGACGGCGGTCGGTCCCCGAGCTAGGCGGCGGAGCGCGGGCTGGCTGCCCCGGCAGATGGTCGCCGGCAGCATTTCCATATATAGGCGGGCTGGGGCCTGCAGGGCCAAGCGCGACAACAGGTACATGCAGTGTGGTGGACTCGAGGATGCTGCGCCGACCAGGATTCCATTCAAGTCCAGCCAGGTCCCAGCAACCAAATGCAGGCAGCTACAGCTATCGATCCGGCCAATCGATGCGATGCCCATGCCATGCGACGCCGGCCCGCGGCGACCGTCGTTCCGTCCCTTCACAAATCACAACACCGGCGGCTGCTGCGTGTGCCGTTCAGTTGGCCATTCCGTATGTAATCTATCGTCGTCCGTCATCGACCGACGACCGAGACCGAGCAAGCACGCACGCACAGCAAGGATGAAAGGAGCCAACACAGTTACAAAAAAGTTCCCGTACATAGGTACGAGGAACGGAGATCGTGAAGATGGAACGCCCTTAGAAAAGGATTTTCTACTGTTGGAACACAACTAATCCACGTTTCCGGCATTTTAACGCGATCCCGGGTATGCGTGGAACGTGGCACTGTACCACGTTCCTGGTAACTATGGAGCCAATGCAAGACGACGATGTACGTAACGGGAACCTCGTTCGTTCCTTCTCATTCCTAGTACAGCTACAGCAGCAAGCATAATTTGAGGGATGCTAACTATGATTAGCCGGTGCGACGATCTCTATTCGCTTCAGCTTATTAGCCGGCTTATTATTAGTCATATCATCCATCCTGTGGGTTGGGTCGGGTCTGGTCGCCACCCTACCAGCTTCTGGGACCGATCGACGACGTGGTGTCATGTCACGTAGGACTTGGGACGTGCGTTCATGCGCACGCACGCCTTGATGTCTGTCTGCTAATGTCATGTCCCCGACCCCGCCATTAACATCATTCCACCCATCGATCGGCCAGATAATAAAGAGAACTAGTAACTGGATTAGATTTTTTTTCTCTCTTTTAGCAACGAGCAGGGCAATGATTTTGGTAGCGATACTACTGTACTATAAGGTACTAGCAACTAGCATGATGATCCATCATCATTCCATCGATAATATAAATAAATAAACACAGCAGCAGCACGCAGCACGGGACGTCCGTCGCTGTTAGTGCCAGGCACACCGAGTGACTGCTGGCGGGGCCCCGTGTCCCCCACCGTGGGCACCAGGCCTTGCCTGCTAACGTTGACCTGTCAGGGCCCACTAGCCGGGGCCCACTGCCAGTGGCGTCGCCACGCCCTCCTGCAGTTCCCTGCTGCTGCTTTGTGCTTTCCTTTTCACGTTGCGCCCAACGGTGGGGCTACACTCATCTTGTGGTTTGCAGCGCTTATATGTTCGGCTGGTCACGTAAAAACAACTAATAAGATAATTTGTTGTAAGAAAAAAAAGTATTGTTCAAAACGGCTGTTTTTTTTCTATCAAGAGAGTCTGATCGGTGCAACATATTGATACATATAGTTAGTTATTATTACTACTACTAGATGTAGTTTTTTTAAGAAAAACAAAATAAATACATAAGAGATAGCAGCAGAACGCCGATCGTCGTATTATACGAAACAAAATATGAAACAACTAAGGACAATTTGTTTTTTTAAGCAGTACGTAGTTGGCTATTTTTGTTTCAATAAAATAGGAATCCATTTTATTAGCAAAGGCCAAGAGTCTCTTTTGCATGCACACACACGGCATTGTGACAACGACGCTAAATGTAGCGCTGGGCGTGTTTGGATTGTGGCATCTCCGGCTTTCAGGGTCATTCCGATCCAAAAACTGAAATTATGTCGGTCTATTTCGATTGAGGAGCCAAACATCTTGCCCTTATATATCAAATAAAAACGCGGAAGTTAAATACTAGTATTACGGCATTTTTAAATTTTAATAGACTATAACTAATTGCTACTCCTTAATTAGTGGTTAGTCATGCTTGTTTGGATCCTTAGCTGATACCTCCTCCATAAATGGACAAATGCCCCTTCACTGTTTCTCTTGCTTCCTCATTTGGTCTCGCCCCCTTAGTCTCTCTCTCTCTGCTGCACCTTCCTTTCTTGCCTTGTTCGCTTGTATTATCGGACTTATCTACCGCTTGAATGAAGATTTTTCTCTCACACCAAATCGCACGGCTTGTCTTATTAGCCGGCTTATATCACCAACCGAGGCGGGGCAAAAATGGGGCGGCTTGGGCCACCATGGATTCATGTCGACACGGGCGTGGTTAGCCACCAATGGTTGAGAGATGATGTGTGAGGGTATTAGTCGCAATTAGCTAGGTTTATGTGCCTACCCAATCTCTCCCAAATTATAAGACATTTTGGTAATTCCTAGATATATTTTACCGTCCTAGAGTTTTTATCGCTTTTCGCTTCCCCGAGAAAAACTGTCGGCAATTTTCATAAAAAAAATAAGTTTCATCGATTAGTATCATAATTAGTATTATTAGAAACATATTTGAATCCAGTTTTTTAACAAAATTATTTGGAGATGTAAATATTGTACCTATTTTTTTTATAAATTAAGTCAAACTTGCCGCATGCACCTAAAAGCAACTATAATTCTAGGATGGGGAAGCATACTTAATGTCTAGATACATTTTAAAATCAATGTATTTAGAAATGCCAACGTCTTATAATTTGGAACATATCACTAGTGGATTAATAACTAAGTTTAGCTAAAAATTAGATCATCCTGTACAAGCTAGTCATCCGAACACACAATTTACGTAAGGGGGTTCAATCAAAACCGGCCCTTCAAGTATGGAATATCCAGGAATAAGAGCACACAGATACCAGCAGATTCAGCAGAATAAACATTATTCCCCTCGAGTTATTCCTCCGATCCATCTCTATCCTGCAAGTCTGCAACTGCATGCAGCAGCCATTTCTTTCACACAAACGCAAGCTCCATCCAACCTGATTTGCTCACCTGGTGGATTAGGAAAACGTTTTTGCGTTAGATTAGATTAGCAGTAGACCAGGCTCTCTGATGTGTGACATGCCTCCGCCTCCCCCAGGGACGTGGGGCCCACGCCGGCGACAGAGCTTTCATGCATATGCTCTCCCATATTCTCCCCCGCCAATGGCAGATTCCAGCTTCAAAGAAGCAGGCACCTGCTAGCCCTGCCATTTGGATTGACCACCATGCCCTTGCAACCCCACCTCCCCCCCCAAACCCAAACCCAAAAAAAATAGATTGATTAAGAGACAAATCTGGTTTACTCTGGGCATTCTGAAGAGAGAGAAAAGGACACGATGTCCAAACAGTTCAACAGAAAACTAGAGCTTTTATTGAACCAGATCCCTTGTATATAGTACTTTCTCGGTCTGAAAACCGTGTTTGTGAAGAGGACACGATTTTTTAACGACATTTTCTATAGGACGCGTATAGGAAAAGAATATCGTTTTTAGACAATGACACGGTCTATAAAGTATAACTTTGACTTCATATTTTTATAAAAATAATGATCAAAAGTGATATATTTATACTTTTATGAAAGTATTTTTCAAGACAAATCTATTCATATGGTTTTCACATCTCCAAACTCAACAACTTAAAAAGTTATTCATGATTTATGTTCCCAATGTTTGACCAAAACCTTATTCGAACGATATTCTTTTCCTATATGGAGGGAGTACATCTTTTCTATATATAAAATAAAAGCAAAATAACGGGCCTACTGTAGATAAATATAAAGGAAGAGGGAATACAAAATTATGCAAGAGTAAAGAGTATTATCCCGGATTCTTTACCATAAACATTTGGCAGCGAGATGCTGCACAAAATCAAGCCAGTAACTTCCATAGCTAATGCTAATGACTTCTTGTAGGAAGTAACTTGTACTCCTTAAATCCTATTTACACCCTTTTGTCTTATAATATAGTGCATGCTATAGATTTTATAACATATTAAGATACAACGCAAAAGACACATATACTCTCACTGTACTATATTTCCTATTCGGACGCTATCATCGACCTGATTAATGTGATTGGTTGATAAATGGTAAGTAACAATATGATACCTATCAATTTATACAACTATTTAATGCAAATTGTTTTTCTCTCCTATAATCCTTATATTTATGTACATACTTTAAATGCTTGAATGTGCTATATTACAGGATGGTACACTACTCAGTTATAATCTATTTTCATCATGGAAATATTTTTTATAGTATATTTATTTAGAATTGTAATTGTTGATACTTAACATAGTTTGACACTGACCAGATCTTGAAATGCATTCTTTTTTGCAATGATGGGAGTAATTATATTAAATCTAGAAATTGTGAACTAATTATATTAAATCTAGAAATTGTGAGCATACTAGACTTTTCTTAGAGAAACATCACGTTTCTCAAGCTTTTGCTAGGTTGCATGTCAAATAAGGCGGTGGTTAGGACTGTCCAGCTCCATGTTTTTTTAGTCAAACAGGTTGAGCTTCACATACTCTGGTCGAGGAAAAAAGTGAACTCATGAGAGTATCTAAAGAGCTATGAATTCTAGGTTTTTTTGCGCTCTATGGTGGAGCTTGTGAAGTAGAGTCCGTAGAGTAGTCCCAAACATGCTCTTAAGTAGAGCAGTTCCAAATAGACCCTTAGATCGGTGTGTACGTGCATGTTAGGAAGAGTCTAGTATGAGCAGGTAGTATAAGCTGATTAGGGCTGGTCCTATTTAAGAATAGTATGGCATTTGTAAACCGGATTTATTGTTTCTTGCGCATATATAGGTAACAAGATCATAAGAAATGTTTTTTTTCTATACTTTCACCATACACATTTCCACTATATATAATTTCACCACATACTCTATTTTTGTATATAACAAAATATGTGCACATCTTGTACCGCGGAACTTGTTGCCACGGGTGCAACGTCACGATAGTATCATACTATGTTACGACGACGAGCGATTGTTTCCCAAGAAAAGCAGCAAAGAATTCTTGTTTGGAGCTAATCGTTTTCTGCACACGAAACCGTTTGAGATTATAACTAAACCCTCGGTTAGTTTTAAAAAGAAACTAAACCCTCGGGTTGCTAGACATCGGTGCGGGAAAAAGGATGCAAATGGGAAAGTAACAACCTAATCTTGAAATGTTAGATTGATTTGTTTTTTAGTCGATCAATACACTTAAAATATGTAATGTATTCTCTTTATCATGTAATATACTTGCTTTATCCTAGAATATAATGTGTTCAAGTAATTTTAATTAAGACATATTATGTGGTAAGATAAATGACACATATAACATTGCTTGATTGCTATATATTTGGGATGTTGGCAGATATTAATGGTACATATGGATGTAAATGTTGGCATTGTGGCGTAACCTTCTAAATTACATGGCCCACAAGCACCGACATTGTCCTTAAGACCCTTGTCACCGCATTTGCGTACCATATAACCTAGAATGTTCCGTCGGGTGAACCCCGATAAACCACGTTTCCTCCATCGATCGATACTTACGGAGACATCACAAAGATTACAACAGTTTTCATACAAAATACCGTGAGTAGCGGAAGACTTACAATAACTTAATTTACAAAACTTTTGTCAAACTTATACAAACCCGAGTAGCGTATTACAAAAAAAACAAATGGAAGTATCATTACTTAACTTTATTACACTCACGCAACGAAAGTGCCCCCGCCCACGGGCCACACAATCTATTCCTCGTCAAATCACTTCATCAACGACCGTCATGCATGCAAGAAGAGTCAGAAACACACTTGCTCACGCGGTTCACCTGCAACAGGAGTTGAACAAACCCCGAGTACAAAAAGTACTCATAAGACTTACCCGACCAAAAATTGGGGGAAGACTCGGGAATGCCGGCTAATAGGAATCAAGGTGAGGCTTTAGCAAGATCAAACGACATCTTTGCAAAAAAAGAGACTAAGCCAATCCTTACTTTACTATAACAATCACTTGTCAACCATGTAACGGATTCAAAACTTTCCATCATCAACTTCCATCATTACTACGATGCCGGGACTCGGATCACGGCTCCCATATCGTGGAGCACACGACGATTCGAATCGCTTAATATACCCAGCTGGGGCTTCCTAGCCACACGATGTATGCAGGACCAAACATCTCACATACATCAACTCACGCTTGCATTTCTCCGCACCCGGAACGGATCCTAGCCACGAGAGTACAAGACACCCACCTTCCTACGCCGTCGGTCATACAACCGCCGACGGGTATACCCGTAGTATGGGTACACGCTACTTCTCGTGCCGGGTTGTCCGTTCTCGCATGGATCATACAAGGGAGCTTACCGCCATTAGCATGCGACTAGTACTATCCAATAACCTCATGATCCCAGGGCCAAACAACGGACGGTCCTTAACCGACACAAGTGGGACGACACTACACCGGGGCACTAGCCCTTCCCCGATGCAAGTCACTCCACCGACGCCTCGAGTTACTCATCATCATGTTCTTGTGGTGTATCCTTGACCCCGTCGGAACAAGGATAGACGACAAAGCAACATCGAGTTTTCAGTAAATTCCCTTCGTGGGGTATAGTTCTCACACTTTTGAAAACAATTTATCAAAACCCTACACTAGTAGCAAGGCTAAGCGTGTACTAAGCATTTCAAATCAAAACAGGTATACAGGGTAATGTAACAAGGTACGGTAAATGCAAAGAAAGTAGGATAACACATAACTCCTACACCTAATGCATTATATCATCACATGAAATCATAAAAACTTTCGAAATACAAGGACGGGTTTGAATGCATCCGGGCTTGCCTTGGGGGCTCGACGAAGTTAGGATTAGCGATGGCACCGCCGAGATCGGGACCAACCTCTTCACGCCGAACACCTTCTTCGATGGCACCCGCGGCACGATTGAGATGCATGATCACAAGGCGTGATAAAAGGGCATGCGATAATGATGCAACGATTGTTAACCGATCTTGAGTACAACTTTCCTTCACGGTATAGTTGCACTAAGAAGGTATAACTAACGTCGACGACGACGGATTAACGATACGCAATCAACATGAAATGCCGAAGGTCATTAGGGTTAATGACCTAGGGTCATCACTCAATCCTAAAATCAGGCAATCCTAATAGTGATTAGAGTGATTACTAATTTATTGACCATTTTACAGTCGTTGAAAGCCACTAATTAACTTGCTAATTGGAGATTAATTAAACCCTAATTAATCAAGGAATAATCTAATTAAACATTAATTAATTAAGGGATTAATTAAGCAGAAAACAAAACTTAATCAAAACATGATCAAACTTCATAATTAAGATCATCATCATCTAATTAGCACACAAAACAAATTTCATGATTTTTTGGACTTATATTTTAATTATTAAAAATCATTGAAGTTGCATTTATCAATTAAAAGAGCAATTTATTGCATAGATAAAATTTATTGGAAAAACAAAGTTAGTATTTTTCCTACATAGATCATCACTCAAGGATCACAGATATATATTTTTTATATTTTTAGTTGCCCAAATGAAATTGTAACAAAAAAAGATGAAAAACAGACTTGCAAAATCTAAATAGAAAAAGGAAAAACATTTTCCTCCTTCTTCCTCCGACGGGAACAGGGACAGGCGCGGCGGCCGAAGCGGTCCTCGTCGGTGGTGGCTCCTCTGGCTAAACTAACTGCACCGTCGACTTCCTCTCATCGAACCGCACTCAAACGAGATGCTATACAGCCTACCGTGACTCACCGGATCAAGCGTGGCGGCAGCCGAGGCGGATGACAAGATGCGGCGGTGCGGTGCGGCGGCTCGCCGTTGCAAGCTCGGAGGGACCGAGACAGTGATTCGGGAATCTCTAGGGTGCTCACCAAGACGCGACGCTCGCTCAACCACGGCCGGAGGTGGAGCAGAGGGTGGCGACCGAGGTTGCGGCGGCTCGGCGACCGGAATTGAAGGTGACGACTTCACACGGCTCACGGTGAGGATGAACAGAAGGGGGAGGTGGCTCAATCGATTCGCAAGAAGGTGGCGGGGCTGCTGGCGAGCTAGCTTGGACGGCGATGGAGCATAGCGGGTGAATTTTGCCGGCGGCCAGAGATGTGTCGACGGCGGTGGTGGAAGGAAAAGGTCGACGGCGACGACGGTTTCGGCCTTTTATAGGGCCAGGACTGCACGGTGAGGTGGCCTGCAGTTTCACGACGAGAGCCAGGTGGTTGGGGGCGCGGGAAACCGGGGAAGGTGTGGGAGAAGCCACGGCGGGAGCCGGCCAGCCGCCCGGCATGGGCAGGAGTGAGGTGTCCCCCCCCCCTTCACCTGTGCTCAAGCCAACTCAACACTTCCCTTTTCAAATTACTCCAAAAATTTGAATAGAAGTTGAAAAATTCCAAAAATACAGATTGCTCAAAAATTAATGCTCTACAACTTTCATTTAAGAAGTTTTGCCAGAATTCAAATAATTTTTGAATTGTATTTCAAATTTGAAAATAAGCTCAAATTCTAGTTTTTGGGATTTCAAAATTACTTTTAAATTTTGAATAAAAGATGAAAATCTCCAAAAATAAAAGTTGTTCCATTTCTCATGATCTACAACTTTCATGTAGGAAGTTTTTCATGAAACTAAATAATTTTTGAATTGGAGTTTAAAACTCAAAAGGGGACACTTTTCGGTTTAAAGAACTTTTGAAATAATTTAAAATTTTATTTAAAAACTTGAAAAACTTTGTATACCAAAGTTGTAGAGCTCAAAGAGATGCACAAACTGTATTTTTGGAGTTTTCCCAAATTTTGAATATTTTGAGATGAAATTGTAAAAGGGGCAAAAAGGCTTTTTGAATTTTGGATTTTGAAAAGGATTTTCAAATTGAAATTTTGGGCAATTAATTAATGATGTTGTGGCGCTTTTCAAACCTAACCAATAGAACATCTTCAAAGTACAAACTTCATACTTTGAAATAGTGCCATTGGTTAGCAACTTTTATTTATAAAATTTATTATGGTTAGCTCATCAAAATTGAAATTGATATTCAAATTCCAACACTTAACCAACTAGGGTTAGGGTTGGGATTCAATTCAATTCAACTTTGATTCTTTCTTTTACATCATTTGACTTGTAAAACTTGGTTAGGGTGTAAGCTAGGGTTAGCCAAGCACTTGTGCATACCAAGATTGCTTTTAGTTGATCAATTTTATAAAAGTAAAATTATGAGTGGAATTTAAGGACATGCACATACGCATACGATATAAAAGAGCTCAAACAACACCCTAGAATTGTAAACTCATTTTAATCATTTTCATTAGGGTTTGCTAATCATGAATGCTTATGCAATGATGATGATGACATGGCAGGTTTAAGCTAACGTAACACCGGGTGTTACAGGCATGCGGGAATGTTCGCTTCTGCTATAAACCGGCTTCTTCTTATCAGCCAACAGTATTTTTCTCTAATAAAAAAGAAGCCAAAATAAACCGTTTCAGCTTCAGCTTCTGCTTATAAGCACAAGCGAACATTTCAGGACATGTAGAGAATAGTGTGTTCTAGAGAATTTAGGAACAACTTGCAGTTTAAAATGAAGGCTATAATTTAGATGTATACTCCAGATTATGATAATTCAATTGTGATACAAATAGGCCATAAGTTTCTAAGGTTTAAATTTGCCCTAAAAAATCAATATTCTACACAAACATGGCGTATTGTCTCTTAACACGAAAGCTAATTACAGGTGCATGCAAACGAAACTACCAAATTCAAGCAGAAGAGATATTATCCTCTAGAAGAAGAAAGAATACCAGAATATGAGGGTACTTGTAGCTTTTACTAGGAGGATCCTTAATGTGTCTGAAAAATTCTAAACTTATTTGTATATAGTACGATAGAGGGAGTTATTACAAGACTTAATTAGGAAGTAATTTAAGAAAAATCTACTCGTATCAAAAAGAAGCTGATCACAAATTCCATTGACAGCAGGTGGACCCAGGGTATAGAAAAAGGCAGCCAAAGTGGCCATTAAAACTCAGGGGCATAATCGTCTTTCCGGCCACGGTCGCCCGTCGATTTAGCCGACCCCCGGCCGCCCTCTTCCGTCCCAACTCCCAACCCGTCGACGTCCGACGACCCCCACTTTCTCCTTCTCGCTCCCACGTACACGCTAAACCCGCGCGCAAGCAGGCAAGCACGCGCCGCTCCCGCCCGCGCGCCTGCGCTCGTGGCGTGCTCTTCTGCCGCGCCGGGGGATGGGCGCGAACAAGGGGATGGCGACGGCGGCGGGGACGGCGGTGCTGCTGTACCTGGTGCTGTCGGGGCGGCTGTGCGGGGACGCGGCGGGCGACGGCGGCTCCGCGCTGGAGGACCAGCTGATATCGTCGGCCGTGTCGGCGGCGGCGGAGGCGCGGCGCCGGAGGAAGGAGGACGCCCGGGCGCGGCGGGAGCAGCGGCGGGCGGCGTCGCGCGCCAAGCGGCGGTGGCCCGAGCGCGCCCCGAGCGGGTGGGGCGAGGCGGTCGCCCTGGCGGCCCGCACCGTGCGCCTCACCTGGGCCGAGACGCTCGGCAAGTGGACCCTCGGGGAGCTCGCCTTCGGGATCAAGTACTACATGCGCCAGCAGGTATGCGTGCCCGCGCCCTCCACGATCGCCGGCTGCGCGACGCGAACTAGGAGTAGCACCCTGCGCTCTCCTCCCCATTGTGCCGTTACATGTTTGTTTTGTTCTTGGCTTTGTCTTGCGCGACATTTTTTTTTTTTCAAGATTTTTCACTTTCGGATTGCCCTGCCTGCCTGGTTATCTTGGAGTTGGAGGTGATGGGTTTGCTTCAGTGGAATTTTTCTCGGTCAAGCTCGGTTTTGTCGCCTTTTCTTTTCTTTTCTTTTTTTTCCCTTTATTTGTTATCTGTTTGAAAACCGCGAAATGGAAGAAAGTATCTTCCGGGAAGAATCTTGCGTGCAAGAAAAGTTGGAGAAGAAACGCCCCCAATCTGCGCGAGTTTCTTTCCCTCGCGTTGTCCGATTTTTCGTTGCGCATTTATGCTGTGTTCTTTTCTTCCTTCTGGATTGGTCGACAGTCCGGCAGGCCCATGGCTTTTTGATGGAAAATAGTGTGGATTAGGAATTTGATTTGATCAAGTATTGGATTATTCTGAGTTGCTGGCAGAACTTGCTGAAAATCTTTTTGCTCCAGTTTTGAAACAAGTCCATATAGTTGCTTCAACTGGGACCACAAACATGTTTCCTTGCTAGCTTGGAGGTTACGTGGGTACTTGTGCCTAGTTTGAGAACAATCTACCAAACGGGTACATGAATGCGCGTTGTCTTTGTAGAATTCTTGAATTGTTAGCTTCAATTATTTTCCAGAACTACTTTGCTGACATCTGTTTTGTCGGTATTGATAGCTTTTCACCTCATCATCCATATATAGTATTGTGTTTTCTTCAATAATCCGGTGATTTGTTTTTTCAAAAAAAAAAAAAATTGATCGTTTTAGTCCATCATGGAGTGGGACTACTTTAGCTTACCAACTAAATTTGACTCCTTGTGATTGTTTAAGAAATTATTATTTTTATATATAAACAACCTTACTGTCGGTCTTTCCCTCGCAGAAACCGAACTCCACTTTGATTACTTTAGGCTCCAGAAATTGTAAAGTTAAGTGATCGTTAGATTTGAACCAGATACCTAACTGATAAGATGCTAGCCGCCTTTAGCTGCTCTAAGTATTCTACATTCTAGAATCATAAGTGCTGATAATTTTTTTCAGAAATTGGTCTGCTCATTTGCCTTTGCTGTACTTTTGTCTTATTTCTGTAATTCGTGATGTTGACAGATTACATATTATCATGGATAAATGAGACATCAGTTTACTCTTACAGGGTAATCTGCAGCATGAGTATGCTGGAAGTGATTCTGTGCTACTGGGTGGGCCTGAGGTAAGGCAGGAGCTGATTTCGCTGCTCAGATATCTGAAGCAATGCATGTATTTCTCGAAGAAGCCATACAACGTGTTTTTGGAGTATGGTGGTTATGGCCAGAATGATGTTCTTATAAAGAAATCTAAGGCGAGGGTGCGTAAGTATCAGTTAACTCTCTGTTGTCAATTATGCGTTGAGACTCCAAACTTGTCATGGGCTAATATTTTCTCTGTTCATTCCACTGCTGATAATAAATCAAGAGTAACTGGATGAAATCCTGTTGTATCATGCAGCTCCTGAAGCCTGCTTTCACAATTGTTCGCAACGGAAGCAGCCAATGCTTTCTCCTTTTCATTAGGGGGGCTATAAGTGTTAAGGAGCGGTTGACAGCAGCAACTGGCGCAGAGGTTCCATTTCATCACATTGTAGTCCAGGAAGGTTGTGTTTCCAACCTAGTATTGGGCTATGCTCACTGTGGAATGGTTGTAGCAGCTCGATGGATTGCAAAACAAGCCATTCCTTGCCTTACTAAAGCAATGGAGCAATTCCCAGAGTATGAGGTTAAGGTAATTTCTTCCAGCTCTTGCGAGTATCTGCAAGTGATCTTTTGATATTCAACCATTCTGCATTGTCGAAAACTCATGGTATTACATATTGATGAGTCATCTATTGTCCATTCTTTTAGATTTTCTGCTTCTGTATTGAACTACAATTCAACTCGGAATTGATGTTTACTTGTCTACCTAGTAAATTGTACCAAAAATCAACATAAGTCGTGAATGCTAAAGCACGTGGAACTGCAAGTTGTTATCAACTTGAAATGCTAAATATGTTTTTTCCTTTCTTAAAGCAAAAGCAAATGAACTTCTAAGCACTCTTGCAGTAAAGTATCATCAATGGACTTTAGGATTCTCTAGTGCTGAGCAAGAATCTTAAGAAAATAGATTGCCAAAGTACTTAGGTACAAGCTTAAAGTTATGACTACCATGAGTGGAGAGAATAAGTGGACCACACTCATGAATGTAAAAATTTAAGCAAAATAATATGAAACTAATGCTGAACAACTTAATAGTGTTCTATCTCAATTCTTCATTGACTTTCATATTTATTTATGTGATTTCAGTGTAATTAGAATTTTGTTACCTAACCAGTGCATGTCTACTCAAATGTTCATGTGTAAAACCTGAAGGAATTTATTTGAATTTGTTTTGCTTTAATTATTGTTCATCCTAGATGATTTGTTTTGTTTTGGGTGGGACTTCTATAGCTCCACATTTCTTTATATCCAACTTTTATCACAGACAGTATACAATGTTAAATATTTGTGCCTTGCATCTGACCCTTTCTTTATTTTACTTTATTTTGTTTAGATCATTGGACACTCAATGGGAGCTGGGATTGCAACAATACTAACATACATCCTACGCGAGAACGAGAAGCTGTCATCATCCACTTGTATTGCATTTGGGCCAGGTACTGCATTGAGAAGTACATAAGTTGAGAAAACTCATTAGATTTCCACTCGCAAACAGTATCCTTCACTAAAACTCAATATTGGCATGCTGCCAAAATCGATGTCTTGTAATGACTGCTCACTGGTTCACCTTTTTCATTTTATAAGGCATTTCCATTCACAAAATTTTGGCATTTTATAGATGCTTAATGATAACTGCAACCGACGTTCTATGATAGCTGTAGTGAGCTATCTATCACTCGAACACATTCTTCTGAATTATCCCTAAGCCTAGATCATTACTAGAATCTAACATCTCTGGGATGTTTCTCTATTGTCTGGAAAAATTCTCTTTGAATGCTTTGTTTGATATATTTACATTTTCACTGTGGCATTCAGCTGCTTGCATGACATGGGACTTGGCTGAGTCGGGTAAAGACTTTGTTACCACCGTTGTTAACAGAAATGACGTTGTGCCATCTCTTGGCATAGTTTCTGCTGGCAAGCTTCGTATACAGGTACCTCTCGGCCATTCGGTTGCTGATATTTTAGTATCTAAGCACAAACAATTTCCTCCCTTAAAAGAAAACATATATTTACTATACTGTACTGAATGCTGGCAGGTTATGTCTTCGTCTTGGGCACATGACCTTCGCAGACAAATTCAGCAGACTAGATTCTTAGGTTTTGTGAACCGTTCCGTTAGTTTCATAAGATCCCATGTGCCCTTTGTCTCTGATCCAAGATCTAAGGTTGTGGATGTTGATATGCTACAATCTCAGAGTCCTGAGGTAATTTGCTAAAAAATGTTATTCCAACCACTAGTTCTTAAACAGATAAAACAATAACTCTATTATGTCTAGTACTTATGAGTTGATGTCTCATGGTTTTTGGCAGGCTGGGAGTAAGCCTTCAGCAGATACCCATGCTGTGGTAAAGAAACGCCGTGCACTCGTTTGCTGGTCATGTGTGGCTGCGCCCAAACAGAGTATGGAATCGTCAATACAAATTCAGGGCACGGAAGTCCAAACTCTCACTGATGTCCAAACTGAGAAAATTACCGAAGCAGCAGCTGCTGAGCTAGTCTCAACCCATCTTGGAGAACTAAGCCTTGAAGAATCAGATAACGAAGACAACACCAGAGAGGAAAAGGGATCAGCACTGACAGAAACAGATGAAGAAGAGGCTATGGAGCTTCTAGAGTCCTTGACCGATGAAAAGCAGGTGCCATCATCGTCAACCTCTGCTCAAGAGCCACACCAGCTATATCCCCCAGGGAAAATATTGCACATGATTGGATTGCCAGCAGCAGAAGAGGTAACTACAAGTCAGCAAGGAGCCCAGGAGGAGGTCGTCGCCCTGTATGAGACACCCCGACATTTGTACAGTAAGATTCGCTTGGCGAGGTCCATGGTAGGGGAACATTACATGCCCAAGTACATTAAGACAATGGAGCAGTTGATAGACAAGCTTGCAGAGGACATCGATGACCAGCTGGACTCTTTGTAGCATCAAAAGTGTGTACAGGATAATTATTGTACAGATCATGAAAAGGAAAGTCATTGTTTCAGATTGCTTGTGCGTAATTGTGGTTGGTTTAAGGTTTGTGATAGCGATGTAGAAGATGTACAACACTGCCAGTTTGGCTCTGGTCTGTTTATTGCTGTCATTTCGCTTTGGCAGGCACCCCAGGAAGAGCTCAAAGAGCTGAGCCTGGTGGTGGTCTCTGTAAATTCAACTGCACCAGTTTTCTTTAGCTGTGAATATTATTATATTAACCATTAATTCACGAGCATCATCTCTCTCAGGAGACTAGGGATGGTAGTCTGGCTTCGTATGTGGTGGGTCAGGGTATGGATAGGAAACCCCTACTCCTGGGCATGAGCAAGTTGGGTACCAAAAATAAAACGAGTAGGGTACGTGAAAGTTCCTAGTTTGTTTGTTTTTTTAATTTAACAACAATTAGTGAACTAATACTTTACTTGAGATGATAAGCTAGGTTAGTCCACAAAATAAGGTTGAACAAGTCATGGAGTATGGTGGATATGGAAATGAACAAGAAATGCAAGCACTCAATATGAAGTTGGAGCCAGTTGAAAGCAGAGGGAAGAAGTTGGAACCAATTGGAAGCAGCTGGATGTTAGAAACAGTTGGAAGAAGCTGCAAGGGTTAGAAAGCAAAGCCCTAGCATTTTTGCTTTCACTGGCCTTGTTGCAGTAAAGAAGTATTTGGCCGGTTTAGAATAAGATAGCAGTACAATGAACAGAGAAATTGTTAAGCTAATATAGTTAATCTAGTGCTATCAGGTGAGAACTAACAATGCTTATGTGTTAAATCTAGTGACATGGTAAGAAAGCAAGTAGAAACCTTTGAAAATGTTTTTTTATAAATGCTAACCTTATGCTAAAGGTGTTATTGTACCGTGGGGCACTCTTTGGAGTTAGCAAATTTGAAAAATGTTTTGTGGTCAGTTTGATACAAGGGTCACCAAAGAGTTGTACCATGTATTGAGGGGTCCACTTTCTTATTCTCTCGAGATTATAAATAGAGGGGCACCCACTCAGCTGTGTTTCACCGTGGGACTGCCTTCTACTGTGTTTCGGGAGTTTAGGTTCAGTCTCAATGAAGTTCAGTCTCAATGAAATACATTGACGACCTGGCTACAGAAATGTGCGAGACATGTATGTATATATATGGAGACTTTTACCTGTGTGCCATTAAAAAAATAGCAATTGTGTACAAGCTACTAGAAAGTTGAATCTTCCACCTATATCCATACTCTAAACTCTTTTTTTCTCCACGCCACTACTGTCAAATTTGGCTCTAACGGTGTTTAAACTACAGGTGTGAAAAGTCAAAAATACCTTCAGGTATGAATATGCTATTAAATTCTTTTTAAGTGTCTTAACAACTTTAAATGAAAAAACTCAAAACTAGAGTCATTTTTTGGAGGATGGGTTTGGAGGAGCGGCGGAGCAGGAGCATCTGTAACTTTTTACCGTTGCTCGTCTTTGTGCCAGATCTCGATTGCTTGCCAATGCCCTGGTCCTTGGGCCTAGTACAAGCCCAAGGGTTTTTATGTGCCAGTAGGCAGAGGCAGCCAGTGCCAGCACAAGCAAAGCTAATCAGGCCTATAGTGCATCCCTATTTTTTTTCATCTTTGGGGAACTGCTGAACTCAAAATGTAGAGTATCTCGGACATATTTCTATATCTAGTTTGCAGAAATAGAGATTTTTGTCAAAAAATACCGTTCAAAGATCTCTTCAATTATATATCTAGATGTAGACATTCTCTATTCTGAATTTCTCATTAGCCAAAGATAGAGGATATAGAATGACTCTAACTATACAAAAGATATAAAAAAATCTATTAGAGAGAATAATACTCCCTCCGTCCAGTAAATTTTGCAATTGTAAAGCTTAAATTTTTCCCAAAAGTTTTGCATACATAGCAACTGTTATGATTAGCTTTCACATCAAGTGAGACCCACACTAGTGCTAGCCATATCCTTTTCTCCGAATTCTCACGGATGCTTCTTGAATGCTGTAAATTTTGCAATTATATGACCATGCACGCAAACCAATGTAAAGGGAAAATTATGAAAATGCCCTTAAAAAGTGATATGAGATGTTACAGTTACAGTATAGCATACAAGCAACATTATAAAATGTGTGGGTGTGGTTATGGGTTGCTACACGTGGCACTACATAATCAGTCTCTTAGACAATGAAGTACAATGGAGAAGCTTACGGTGGCCGCGCATTCAAATTTTGTAGTACTCTTTGCGTACCGGAAAGAAGCTTCTCCACTTGTACTTCATTGTCTAAGGCGTTGATTATGTAATGCCACGTGTAGCAACCCATAGCCACACATTTTATAATGTTGCTTGTATATTGTACTGTAACTGTAACATCTCATATCACTTTTTAAGGGTACTTTCGTAATTTTTCCTTTGCATTGGTTTGCGTGCATGGTCATATAATTGCAAAATTTACCAGATGGAGGAAATACTCTCTAAATAATGATTTAGTATATTTTAAAAAATCTCTTAGAGATGCTCTAGCCAACTAGACTAGATAGCTTTGCGCGCTGATTTTGCCGCACACGCTGGCCGTTAGCAGGGAGCAAGTGTTGTGCACGCATGAGGAACAGGAAGAAAAGGCAGTGGACCAAACAGGCGGTAGAGCGCTGTCTGTCTCTCATCCCTGCGCAATACTAACACTTGATGTCGCATGTCACCTGTCTATTCGGTATTAGCGGTAGAGCGCTAGGAAGAAGCCAAAGATGCAATGCACACTACACCAATCATCTCGGAATCTAAGAAAAAAAAACGGCATCAAGTTTTTTTTTCCCAAATCTCTGATTATCTCTCGATCAGGAGCCGGTACAGCTTCAGCAACATCATCCACCACTCCGAGTTCAGTGTGGTCACACTAATCGTCCAGTGTAGGAGTACATATATGACATGAAAGATGAAACGGTCAGTTCCTCTAATGCCGTCCTAGCTGTTGCAGTACGGCCCCGACGAGGTGCAGGGAGCCGGTGACGCAGATGAGGCCTGGAGCCGTGCCTCTGCTCTCCAAGAGCCGGGAGGCAACGTTGATGAGGTTCGAGGAGAACGGCGCCTCGTCGTCTTGGCACCCGATCACCATGGGCTTTCCTCCGGAACTCAATGATAAACTGCCCAGCAGATCACCAATGTGCTCTGGGGTTTCAGTGCCACTGACGCCACCGATGTCCATGTACACGATGCCACGACCGCGCGCCGCGGCTGTCCATACTTCTTTCAGGAACGAGGCTGGCATCGCACGGGAGGTTCCTCCAGCGATGCTCGCCTCCGTCAGTAGCACCACGTCAGGCGTTTGACCTGCAGCAAGTTTCAGGAATGATGTGGCCATCAATTTCAGCAATAGCTTTCATTCACGCGCCTGCCTGGATTTCAAATGCCCAGCAGGGGATGAGCAGAACTACTACTACCTGAGAGAAGCTGCTCAGCAAACGCGAGATGCTCCTTGTCACTAGCCATTCCGACGACAAGCGCTAGAGGCCCTTCTGGTTTGACAGTTTTTATCACGCCTGATAAGGCCTTTGCAGATTCCTCAGTATGGGCTGCGCAAAACATAGTTCAAGCATCACCGACTGACGCTGCTAACATCACTGGAAGGGTGGTATGTCAAGAGCAGGTCATAGCAGAGGTTAACCTCCATCGATTAGTACAGTAGATTCACCATCGAGCCCAAGTACTGAGGCTTCCTCTGCTGTGAGAAACTGGCTCCTACCAGGAAGTTGGGTCTCCTCTAGGCCCGCTTGGATAGAAGCATCAGAGATATCCCATCCTTAACTTACCAAAGCCATGCCATAGGAGGAAAACTAGATCAGTGAATGCGTGTGATAAAAAAAAAAAGTGCAAATGAACAAAGAGCCACACAGAAAGCAAATGTTCGGCCTTGTTCGTAACCAAGCTTCAAGGAACCAAAATTTAACATGCTATTAACATTGGAGAAATGTTGCTTTCATGAAACTGGATGGATGGACTGCCAGAGCAAATTGGCTTAGGAGTATTGTTACCTTGACTACGGAGACAGAGAGCTGCACAAGCAGCTGTGACAGCATTCTGACGCTGATGATCTCCCAGCAGTTGGAGGTTTATGTCATGCATTTCAATGGACTGAAAAGAATAGTTTGCACTGATTAGTCAGAGTATTTGAAAACCAGATGGGAACCTGTCAATTTCAGATGAAGCAGGGTTAAATTCTAAATGTAACTCACCAAGGGTACATCATTTGAAATCTTTATGCTGATGTAACAGCGTTGATACGGCTTACCATTATCCCAATCTATGCATTTTGTAAAGCTCTTGATGCCAGAATCACAAGCAGATATCACGGGAGATTGTGTCAAGAATGCCCTGTCACGAATAATTTGCTCAATAACTGCAGAAAATGGTCCACCAATCACAACCTGACAAAAAATGTTTGATATACAGGTTACAGCTTGTCTAAGTCTGTAACTAAGCTGGAATTCATTTGGGCCATGCATCCTATGGTAAGAATTCATATAAGTGGAGGAAAGATTAGTGGAATAAGAAGGATTGAAGAAGCTAAATTAGAGGAAATTGGAAGAGGGAGCGTTTCTAATACTGCTGCTCCTTGCATACAGTGCGATGTGACAAGACCCAAGACATGATGCAACATCTGAGGTAACACATTATGTAGTACAGAACTCAATGTTAAAATGTTGCTTTAAGAAATAAGTCTGAGAATCAAGCAGTCTGGGTATAAACATAAACAAGAATAACTGAATAAGGAAAGGGCCTGCATGTCCAATCATAATTGTCATATACTGTGTCAGATCTTATGTAAGGATTATACAACTGAACAAGTCTTTCAGAAAGATTCAAGAAAAAGGGTAACATCTTTCTCATGTTACTGAACAAAAACAAGAACAAGATTCCTACAATGGAATGAACCTGGTGTCAGGAGCAGATTGTCATATCAACCATTTAATACAAGTTAAAAAAAAAGTTCTACACACATTCAAGTTAGCTGTAAGCTAAAGGTATAAACAGGAGCAACTAGACACTGGTAGATATACAGAAGGAAGATAATAAGAGAATTACATACCGGCCGTCCTTGTTTGATGATTCGGACTTTGCTATTGCTATGCTTTGCAGGGAGCCACCCAATGCAGCCAGATGCTCCCTCCCTACTGTTGTTATGACAGATGCTGCTAATTCAGTACTTCGAATAACATTTGTTGCATCTCTAGCTCCACCAAGACCTGCCTAGGAAATAAATAGATAAATGCATGCACTACTGATATCATTTTTTTTATGACTGTGAGAATCAGTATTGAACAGATGATATTGAGAATGTGACCAATTTCATTGCCCTTGTGTTCATTTGATCTTATATTATAGTGAGATCCATCGGAAAACAATCATTGAAAGTGCTAGCAAAGCATGACCTTTTACTTATTAGCACTATTTCATTCAGTCTTATGTTTTTTTGCATGCTAGCCATTTGGCAAACAATCTCATAATTTATCAGTTGCCTATTCTATATTCCTAGTAGCACTCGGACTTCTGTTCAGCATAATATAAGTTTGTATGCCTATCTACAATTTGGCAAGCTAATTCAGTCTAGACAACACCTATATATACCCTCTCAGCCATTATGTGGCAGAATCAATTGGCCACCTCTTCAGATAGCAACTTGTCATCATTTTGGAAGGGGTCCATGTCAAGGCTTGCCTAACCATGCAAAGAACTCAAAGTTTGGAAAAACTTTTTTTTAATCAGAGATATCAATTGCATTGCATTAATTCCTATTTCAGTCTTGACAATTAACAGCAATGAGCACCAAACTTGAGAGGCCATATAAGGCAGTAACAGATGTCCTGTAACTTACTTCAATGACGGCAATATCAACATTTTGTTGTGAGAATAGAAGAAACGAGAGAGCAGTAAAAACCTGCAAAGGCATGCGGATAATTTCTGGAAGTCATGACTGTAATCAAATGAGAAACAAAAGATAACAGTTTCAAAGCCAACTATTTGGATGTAAGAGAAAATTCCCATCAGTTGCTTACAATAATTATTTGTATGTGTCCACAAAACAGTCAAATTCTAATCATCATAAAAAGAAACAGTTAGGCTAATTCCCGATAATAAACTACCTCAAAATGTGTCAGGGATCCATTTTCCGACTCTATTGCTTCATCAATAGCTTCCTTAGCCTCATCAAAAAGATCACTCAACAGTCGTGCTGAAACAGGGCCTCCATCATTTCCAACAGAAATCCGTTCACGTATTGTTAGAAGATGTGGACTGCATAGGAGACAGAATTATAGCAGTGTTAAGAAACAGTGAGACACAATGATACCTTTTTGGATACATAGGCCTCGTTCAAAGGTATGTAATAAAACAGACTACATTTTGCTTGCACATACCACAATGAATTACTTACATCTCCATTTAGGCTATTTCTCTTATTCATACATTTTTGCAATTCCAATTTGACATCCTCTAGAAAAAACTGATATCCGTTGACAGCCTAGAGCTAAAATGATGTTTTCTATGCAATTGTTCGAGCAAACAATGATGAATCCATTCGCATTCATGCTCCCCTATCATACTAGCACCACAAAACTTCTGTCTAACAACTGCACACGACTGACAAAGATGATGAAGAGCTAAGATTACCTGGAATAACAGCCCACATTGTAGCCTTGCGCCCTCATGATACTGGACAGGAATGCAGCCGTAGAACCTTTCCCCTTGGTGCCGGCGATGTGCACAGCCTACAGACACACATCGACTCAGCTACTCCACCTCTGCATTCACCGAATAGAACTACTAGTAGCTCCGAAGATTTGCCGTCCGGGAGACCTCACCGGGAAGTGGGTGTGGGGGTCGCCGAGCCGGCGGAGCAGCCGGCGCATGCGGCCGAGGTCGAACCCGTCGTCGGAGTCGGTGCCGGCGCCGCGCGGCACGACCGAGCGCTCGTAGTTGCGGAGCCGCTCCATGTACTCGAGGAAACCCGCCTCGCCTCCTCCGGCCATCACGGACAGGCCGCGGCGGGCGACGATGCCCCTCCTCCGTTGTAGCAGCAGCAGACCGCGCGGGAGGCGCAGCGCGGCGGGGGGAGGCGGTGGCCGAGCATCCGTCGTGGCCGGGCGGCGGCGCCTGCGGCAGGGGAGGCGACGGAGCGCGCGCGGTCGCCGCCGTGACGCTCAGATGCGGCGAATCAAGCGCGCGCGCGCCCGCTCCTTGATGCGGGATACAGACGAATGTTGGGCTAAGGATTGAGCGGTGGATGGGTCGGTGGCGAAGACGCCGGAGCCGGGCAGCGGAGGACGGGCGTGAGGGGACGACAAACGAGGAAGAGGGAGCAGAGGTTCCCTGAAGTCAGCACTCAGCAACAATGGCGACTGCAGATGATTTTTATCCGACTGAATTCCGATTGACTGGCAGAACTCTGCACTTGTGCAATCTGAAGAGGGACAACAGTTGTTTAGATTAAGGTAAAATTCCAGATTTTTTTAGCTCTCTATCATATCAATTTTTTGACATATATATAGAACATTAAATATAAATAAAAAATCACTAATTATACAGTTTGATTGTTAATCATAAGATGAATCTTTTAACCTTAGTTAGGCTATGATTAGACAATAATTGCTAAATAAAACAAAAATGCTACGAATTGCAAAATTTGCAATCTAAACAAGGGGGGCTCTTGGCACACAAAGGTCTAGCAAAAATATGTAACTCTTGGCTCTTGGCACACAAAGGTCTAGCAAAAATACGTATAGCGCATTTTTGTTTTGGCCAATAAAATGCTTCAAGTGAAATAGTAACAGTGAAAGTTTTGAGATTGAGACATTGGGAAGCCTTGTTGCCTGACAAGCTGAACTTTGTTGTTTAAGTCTGACAGACTTCAAATTGCTCCCTATTAGGCTTGAGTTAGTTAATTCAGTCCATTTCCATCCGCGGTAAAAAATGGGAAGAAATTTTGGCATTTGTTTTTTGTGGAAGGGTTGGCATTATTGTTTTAATAAGAAGGAAGTATATTAACACAACGGTGACGCAGTTCTGAACTCAAGCTGTCGACGTGACCGTTCAGAAATGCAGTGAAATCCTATTTTGTTTTGTGATGAACGTGTAGAAGTTCCAAATGTATTTCCATGTTTCGTTCCATCAAAAAAAGAGCTAAATGCACATAAAGTCCATTAACTATTCGCTCTATGGCACTTGGGTCCGTTACCTCTAAAAATACAGATTTATGTCCCTAAACTCTGTTTCTGGTGCATGATTAGTCCAAAACGAATTAAACAAAACCTGGTTCGAATTCGTTTTGGACTAATCATATTGCAACAGAAACATAATTTAGGGACCCAAATCTGTATTTTGAGGTAACGGACCAAGACGACACAGAGCGAATAGTTAATAGACCTTGGGTGCATTTAGCTCATTAAAAAATATAGCTTGGATTAAGACCTTGGTCTTCTATCATTTTATGTATGACATTTTGAAACAATATAATGATGATTTCTTGGCTCCGATGCAGGTTCAATGGCAGAAATGCTAATGTTGTAAGCCTATCTACTGATACACTCGGTGACTCAGAGATACAGAAAGGCCCATTTGAAACACGGAAAATTTTATATTTCCCATGTTCTTTTTGTAAAGTTTTTGTATGATTCAAATTCCTACGTTCTAAAGCCTGAAGCACCTGAGTGGCCCAAAGTGCAAGGTTGTTTTTGTTTCTGTTCCTGCTATTTATTTATTTATATCTATATTCTTCAATCTCCGTACACAAAAGTCTTGCACTACTACTAGCTCATGATTCAGGCACACAAACTGAAACTGAACAACCAAAAGGGAAAAAGATGACACACCGCACTAAGACCATTTTTTGTAGGGTTTCTTTATGAACGGTTTTACCTAGACCAGAGAATCCACACGTGTTATTCTATCTGCTAATTTGAAACAACCCATAATTTTTTTTTTTTGAAAAATCCTAATTTTGTAAGTAGCTATTATAAAGCAAGCATGACCTATTTTGCTTAGATCTGGCATCATAGATATGTGGTTTTGAAATTAAAATTCTTCCGAGAATACTTTTTTTTTTTCAGATGAGCTAGTTAGTCCAAAATGATTTCTAAAAATTTAGAGAAAAAGTATCGAACTCATGATTTTGAAATTTCGTGTTTGTTTTTTATTTGAATTAAATTTTTAAATTATTCAAACCAAGCTCAAATTTTTTAGAGATGCTCATGATGCACATGTTTAATTAAAACTGGATTAAATTGTTATTTAAAACTGGGTCATTACTCATTACAATAGATAGATCAAACCAATCACCAATAAGTCGATTGTATTGACAACTATGTAAATGTAATCGTATAATAGGTGATCAATTTTCTAGTCATGAACTCTTAACAATCGCGGTTGAACAGCTTATTTGTTACAATTTACATCATTTGTAATAGAACATCATGTTATGTATGTTGCTTGTAGTTTGGCATGCTTAGCCAGGTTTAGGCACAATCTAAAGATGAGGAAATGTTTGGTGCTAAAATGCATTTGGATTACAGTATCGCATTCTTTATCAGAACAGCTTACGAAGAGAAATCTCCATATGTATTACCTTTGGAATTGCCTGTTTATGTATTCTTACAAGCAGTTCAAAGATACCAGTCAGTCCCATATCTCCATAGGCAGCCCATACTTTTGTCCGCTAGTAGAAGGTATGGAAATAAATGCAAGGGGTTGTCTGGGAAACGGTTTTTGCTTTGTAGCAATGAACAAACCTGTGTCTTGCATACAAAGGCGCTAACCTATGTGTGACTGCTGCTTGAGCTCAGTGGTATGGCCTACATTACTCTTTTTTTTTTTCTGCATCAAAAAAAAAGGGAACAACACTACAACAGAATAGAAGCAACATTCAACATCATTCTGAATCACTTCATGATTCCGAACAACAAAAATAGCCTACGAACCAAAGAAATTGCCATTCTGTAGCAATGCTGATAAACAATAAAATATGGTAAATGGAGGAAACCTGAAACGAACACTATACTAAATTTCTGTAGAACCTTAACTGTTGTATAGTGTGTTCAAAATAAGAAACCTTCTTTTGTATAATCAAGGTACTAACTCAGAACAATGCAATTATGGAGAAGTGTGGCTTCTAATTTCCATTTTCATGTCCTGCAACACATGGTTTAAGAATCTTTCTTGTCAAAAACATTTTGTGCAAATTTACGTCACTAATTAAAAGTACTTCAGCTTCTCATTTCAAATGAGTAAAATGGTTGGCTCACTTGGAATAGTAGCCCATCTTACTTAGCAGCTAAGAAATATTTGTTTGTTTCAATCTAAATTATGCAAAAATAAACCTCACACATTCAATGAGACAATTTGAAATAGATCTGTTGATGTGCAATGCTATACCATGATAAGTTTTACATAGCCTTTTTAGCATTGGAGCGTAGCCTTGTTGGGCAATATAACCTAGGTTGATATATTATATAATCGGCTTGTTAAGATTATGTAATCTACCATCATAATCCACTAGCATATAATCCACCTAATTGGCTACCACCCGGCTTATATAATCTAGGTGGTTGCCAAACAGAGCCTAAGTAGTTTGCAAGACTTCCACGATTTTGAGAGGTAGCTGGCAGGGTTATAGAAGCACACATAAAGAGATCAAATAAAAATTGTGTCTGGCTCTCTACAGTATGCCGTATGAACTAACATATTTCAATAGACCTGCCAAAGAGAAAACTGCATAGTGATATGACCAAAATAGACATGAAACAGCACGACCAGTAACAGATCAAATACTAAACAGCACTACAGGTCAAAAAAGAATGAAAATGCATTCGACTTTAAGGAACAAAAATCCACGTATATTGGGTAACTGAAGTGTACCAAATGAGTCTCAAATGCTATAGAAGGAAATCTTGAATGACTGGAGCTTCTTGAGGTACAGTGTCAAGCTGAGTACTAGACTTTTCTCTATGCTTATGTTTTCCTTGACGATGTCCACTTCTACCAGAGCTTCTGTGTTTTCTTTGTTCTTTGCCATCACTTTCTGGAGGATTCGTACCTTTCTCTTTATCATGGTTTTGTTGCTTACTTGTTCTACTAGAACGTGAAGTAGGATGGCTTCCTAAATTCTCTAACTGCTGAGAGCTAGATTCATTACTGCTTGTTTTGTTTAGCCTTCCTTCCAAGTTTATATCTGAAGCCCTTTGTGAAGACAAAGCCTTAGCATCACTACCCAAGAGCACATCACGTAGAGCACCAGACAAGGGGTCTTCTTTTGGAACTTTTGCACTAGGCACCATAGAACTGAGGAAATCCTCAGTATCCAACTTAACTACTTTTGGTCTGGACTTCGTGGTCGTCGACTTTTTCCCAGCAAATACAAGTTCAGCAGTCTTCGACTTGTCATCATTAACAGAATTGTTGCTAGAAGATGATGGTAGAGAATCATTAGCTTGAGGGTAATCATTTGGCTCATCCTCAGTTTTCCCTGTTTGGAGATAAAAGAGCCCATGCCTCTTGCGATGCTCAGAAAGAGAAGATGAACCAATTGACACTGCAGGCTCGTCTCTGGTATCCACAGAATGACGACTGCAAGGATAGAAAAAGATTGAAGTTGAGGGGCTAGTATCATCTTCACTCACAATGCCAGCAAGTTCAGCAAGATTTTCATTCAGGATAAGGCCATCTGGAGGGTCCACTTTCATCTGTGCATTCATAGAAACAGGACCTAGTTCTTGACAGAATACTGTCCGCATAGTCTTAACAAGCTCTTTCAACCTGCTTGGCTTGTCACCATCTGCAACCTTCCTTTTGTTCAACTCTTGAATCTCTCCTACTAAATCGACAAAACCAATCAGGTTGTGTGCTCTCTCCTGGACTTCTACTTCATTGCAGTTAATGAGTGGACCAACTGTTGTCTGAATCAGGTTAATCATGTAAAGTATAGATTCATGCGAAAAAGGGTCCTTTCGCACTGTGGTCGCCCCAATATCTTGCTCTTCACCAGATCCAAGTGTAACATTGCTTTCCAAACTAACAGTTTGATCAGCAGCTAACGTGTCAAACATGACATCCGTTGCCATGCCTGAATCACCCAATCTCCCAACATACACACTGAAACACCACGTAATCACTTTAAATACTGCATGGACGTAGACAGCTCTCACTGAAATTGGCAGGAGGCTGGTCCTTGGTTGCAAGAGTGCTTCAACAAGCTCAACAGGATCCTTCGTTAAGTCCACATACTCACCAGAAACCCATGCAGCAGCTGAAAGAACAGGGAAGAGGAAGTGATTTCCAAGCAAAGCAGGATCAATCAGGAGAGTTCGAGCTGAACGGACAAGCTCTGGCCGCGCATCCTGCACTCTCAGCCCTACATCAACAAGCTGCCGACCAATCTCATCCCCTTGGGCACAGTGCAGGGTCCTTGCCATATCCGCAAGGAGCGAAACATACCAATCAAAATCCACCACCATCTCATACACATTATGCCCACATGCTGCTAGAACAGCTCCAAGAATGTCATTTGCGAACTCCGGGTCTGACTTAGCAACATGACTGATCAGCATACCAGCAATGTCCATGATGTTATTTTCATTAACCATCCCCATGATGAGATGCAACGCCTCCTGGCGAATGTTGGTGTCAGCATCACCCAGTGACTTCACAATAGCATCCCGGCAATCGTTCACCGTGGATGCATATGCTGGGCCAAGCATACCAAAAGCCAGAAGCCCAAGGTACCGAAGGTTGGGATCGTCATCAGCAGCAATGAACTCCTTGGCTTTCCCAATGGCAAGGCGGACAGCGGCTTCATGTGCTGGCAGTGCAGTGAGCACCGTACGGATGCACTCAAAGGTCAGTGACATGGCCGAAGATCGGGTGAGGAGCTGGCAGACCGGGTCGACAATCCTAGCAGCCAGGCGGGGCTCGAGAGGAGCCAGCCGCGCAAACACCTTGAGCACCTTGATGAGAGCCCAGTTGGATCGGGAGGTTGTGAGCAGGTTGTAGAGGTCGGGCGCGAGCGGCAGGAAAGGGGTCGCGTCAGCAGGGGGCGCCGACAGGTCGCAGAAGGCCGACGCAGCCGCCGTGGACGCCCGAGCGTCGGGAGAGGCGAGACACGCCGCGAGCGGCTTGAAGAGGACCGGCACGGCCGCGGACGGCGAGGCAGCGATGACGCGCGGGCGGCGGCGATGGCGCGGGGGCTGCCGCGGGCGAGGTGCGGCACGAGGTCGTGCGCGAGGTGGACGGGGAGGTCAGGCGCGGCGGCGGCGGCGGGCGAGGCAAGGAGCTGGAGCGCGAGCGCGGAGACGTGGTGGTGTGCGCCGGCGGAGGGGAAGCGGAGGGGAGAGGTCCTTGTGGAGCTGGTGCGTGGCGAGCGGGAGCAGGGAGAGCGAGGCCGGGTGGAGCGAGAGGGCCGCGGCGAGGTAGGCGAGGCGCTTGTGGGGGAGGTGCGGCGAGGCGAGGAGCTCGATGGCGGGGAAGGCGAGCGGGTGGGACGCGACGGGCGCGAAGTGGAGCGAGGCGAGGTACGTGAGCTTCTGCAGCGCGACGGACTTGGTGGCGGCGTCGGCGGCGCGGATCTCGCGGTGGATCTCGGAGAGCGCGCGGGCCACGGCCGCGGCCTCGCCGGCGGCCGACGGGTCGGCGCGGAGGGACTTGATGAGGTCGTTTAGGGACCGCTGGAAGAGGGTGTCCACCAGCGACGGCGCCGCCGGCGCGGTGGAGGCCATCGGCGGTGGTGGCTCAGGGGAAAGGGGATGGATCGGTGTGGTTTTTGGCCTTTTGGGGGTAAAAACTGGGGAAGCGTTGGCGCGGCCGAGATGAAGGAAGGAAGGCTCGAGGAGTGGCTTGGGGAAAAAAGTTCAGCGAGCACGGTTCTATGACAGCATGGGCTCACTGGTTTGTGCATTAACGACAGACTATGAAATACCAATGCATTTTAACTAGTACCTACTAATACTCCCTTCGCTTAAAAAATAAAATACAATTCTGAAACAGTATATATTAAGCTTGACTAATTATAAAAAAATATACTCCATCCATTTCAAATTATAAGTCAATTTGACTTTTTAGTACATTTATTTTATCTAGATACTCCTTCCGCTCAAAAAAAAAAACATACAATTCTCACGTCCCCGAGGAATCAAACATTACGAACTTTGACTAAAATTATATGAAAAAATTAAACTTATGAGACAAAATAAGTATCATTAGATTGGTTATGAAATATATTTTCATAATAAATTTATTTTGAGACATAAATACTAATACTTTTTGCTATAAACTTGATCAAAGTTGACATAGTTTGACCGCACGCTTTCCATAATTGCATGTTTTTGGAACGGAGGGAGTATATAGTAAAATGGATGAACCAAAAAATCAAAGCGACTTATAATTTGAAACGGAGGAAGCACATACTTATGATATAAAAAAACTAATAATGAAAACAAATGTTCGACTTTAGCTTATCACAAAAAAAAGAAGCGTCAGAACAAGCTTATTACAAACTCACTTCACCAAATAAATAGCTTTAGACTAGCTATGAGATGTATTTTTATAATAAATTAATTTAGAGCTATAAATGTAAATATTATTTACTAGAGATTTGGTCAGATGTAAAGCGCTTAAGTAACCCATAATTGCATCTTTTAGGGATAGAGGTAGTACATGGCTAGATAAATTTAGGAGTGAATAACACGTAGAAAGAAAAGGTTGGATTTATACATATGGTAAATCAATGTTTTGTATGTAGTGAAGCAGAGAGGTATTTAGGGCATAGGTTTATATATTGATTCATATACGGTAGGGAATCAGATGGGTAACACAATACACACGACACAAACTTTTACTGATATAAGTATATAATACCCTACATCCAGTGGAAAATAGTTCCTATGTGCATCGTACGTGCGGTACATGACGGTTGACGATTTTAGGTTTGATTGCAAAGAGACGAGGAGACCAACAAGGGATATTTTTTTGCCAAGTGATGCATCATAAATTCATACTTTATTTTTCATACTAGAACTAATTAGTAGTGTGTGAGGAATTAGGTGGTAATGGGTCAACTTATTCCATTTCATAAACACCTTACACATCGATTGACTTCTAAATATATCTATTCTATGTCTTGCCTGTCAAGTAGTCGAGATACATGTCTAGTTTGAGCCTCCTACATAGCGTGCTCGACCCAACCCATCCTAGTTCGGTTGTTTCCTTTGCGGTGAGGGTATCTAAGGCCATAGTAACGTCAACTACCATTTTTCTAGATAAATGTTTTCTTTCTAAATGCATGTTTGGGCATGCACACACTAGAAAACAAAAAAACAAACTCACTCTAACCTAGACAATGTGCTCGCCGGTGTTAGGGTTCAAGGCATAGGGAGTTAAGGGGGGGCTTCTATGGTTGTCGACTGAGAAGGGGAACTTTCGAGGAGGACGAATTGATAATGGTGGCGGTGATGGTGACGATGACGATGGCGGAACTAGGCAATGGGAGAGACCGATTGGACAGTACAGGGGCAAAGGAATTCATTGGAGGGAACTAAATTAGCGACATAGATCCACTAAAGTTGGTGGTAAGGGATTCAGCCAGAGGAGAAACAAGCTTCGATTAGCAAGAGTGGCGATAGGGCGGTAGCATGAATGCCATCAAAGCCTAGTTGACAACGGCGAAGGTAGCAAAGAGAGAAGCCCAGTTGACTATAGGGAAAGTAGTAGAGAGAGAGATGGAGGAAGCATGTAATTCTTTATGCACACCGACCATTTGGCAGTGCCTTTAAATCCTGAGGTGAAAGGTTTTGACATGCCACATTAGATGTTCCATGTGATGTCGGAAGGAGTTTTCAAATACTAATAAACACAAAACTTGTGAAAAAACCGCCGAAACAATTTTTTAAACTTAATTAATCCATCATTAACATATGCTTACTGTAGCACAACATTGTCAAATCATACACTACTTATGCTTACAAGATTATTTCACAAAGTTATCACAATCAGTACAATTAGTTATTTTTTTAGTCCATATTTAATACTTCATGTATGTTTCCAAATATTTACCTAGAACAAATTAGATGGCTCTGTCAGAACCACACACGAACAGCACCAGGCAATGAGAACTGGGAACAAGTTGAGCGCCCACAGCAAACGCAGTGGCAGCTTTCCAGACAAGCATCTAATTTTAGGGGCCTTTGTGATCCCCTACACACTTACTGTGAAATACCTGCCTTCCAAAGGGTCTTAGTTACAAAAATGTATGTCGTTTTTGAAAAAAAAAAAAAAAAACCATCATTAAAATGATAGAAACAAATTTTAACAAGTTGGTAGGCGATTGCACAAATTCGGAAGTCGACGCAACTTTACCTGGGAGGCATGGGGCCATGGGGGCAATGGAGTCACTTAGGATAATACATGACAATAAAATTCTGTACCCAGGGGACTGGCTGTACCCAAAACTCCTATATTATGCTACAAAACTCCCAGAAAACTGGGAACCAAAAATCTCATAAGGCATGAATACAATAGGGTTTCCAAAATGTACAACAAAGTGAAAACACAAAGACATTTCTGGCAAAAGATTCATCAGGCTTTCTCGTCGGACCTATTAAGGTTTAGATTAAACCACTTTTTTGCCAGATTTGTCTCGGCCATCTACACTACCATTCTCAGGGCTCTCAGGAATGCTCTGCTCAACGGTGTACCTACTGCTGCTACTACCGGCACCAACAGGGTTTACCAAAGTTCGCTCAGTTGTGAACGAGCAATGGATATTATCCCTCTCTCTCAGCATATCATCGACCTGCAGATAAGGTAACTCTTTAGCAACACATTTAAACATTTATTCATATCAAATCCAGAAATGGCATAATTTGTTAATAGTCTAACAGGATGCTCTGACATGCTCATCAAACTAAATGTGTCACTAAATGTGTCACATGACCTTCTTGTCATGATATACCGCTTCAAGGTATTACAAAATTAATACGAGTTGATGATTATAAAACAGATTTAACAATTGAAAATTTATTTGCTCATATTATATGTTCAGCAGTTTAGGTGAAGTAGCATAATACCTACAAGAATCATCTTTACACAATCTTCAACCAGTTAACACAAAGCGCTGAACGCTATCCACAAAAAAAGTATCAGCAAGGACAAGGTGATATTATTTCCAAGTTTCCATGAACTAGCTTTCATGGCTTAAGGAGGTGAAATGTTTGCTAAACACGTCAACCAAAATTTGAGCTGCAAAAGCACTTGAATTATGCCTATCTGTACTCTTGGTGATGTTAATGTATATCGACATATATAGTCTTCTCTCTTCTTCTGTGGCTCATGTAGGCCTATCTGTACTTTTGTTAATGTTAAATGTATACTTCTAACCTAGACTGAGTGGAACTGGTTGAAAGGTCATTCTTCCCTAACAGTTTGGGCAGCATATCTATGTTTTAGTGTGGTTTACCTCTAGTATTAGTGTTTAGACCCAAAAATCACTACATCAGTGACAGGCAGTAACTATATGCATGATTATATAACTCAATATCTAACGTGGTCTGGGCATCTGGCACTAGCATGGCCCTCAATTAGACTGAAGTTTTTGAGGGCAGCAGGTAGGATTCCTGTTGCAATCATATCATTTTGCGATAGAACATATCTAGAAAGAGTGAGGAGCATATATGCATACCGCTTCTCTCTCTTGTGTATATCTGTTGGTAACTTCTTGAAACCGTGCCAAAGCCTGAAAGTCATATTACTAAGTCAGAGCTTTCTTCAAATGCATAAGCACACCTATATAAACACATATGATTAATCACAAAAGGAAAATTTAGTGACTGACTTTTCTGTACTCAGTTTCAAATTGACGCAGATCATTTCGCTTCGCGAGAATTTTAGATTCTATTTCCTTCAGCCTCTCTGTTGTGTCTTCATAACTCTTTGCGCACATCGCTTCAATTATATAGCTAGCTGGCTTGAAAAAATTGTCACCTGCACAAATCGATTAGGATGGCTCAGGACAAAGAAATGCCACCAATACAAATAGAGTTAGAGACAGGCAAACGGCAAGAATGCACACCATAGACAGCAAATATATGGGTTCCAGGTTTGAGAGCTGACACTTCACAAGGTTGGAGACCTTCCAACCTTTTAAAGAAGGCAGCTTCAGGATCTTTGGCCATTGCCAACTGTAGTTGTAAGAGGAAAAAAAAAAACCTAAAAATCAGTTATGGTACACAGAATAACTAACAGCACACAAAAGAATTACATACCGCATTCACTGTTGAGTCCATACGGTACACCTGGAAATGCAAGAAATACATGCCTGCAGATGTCACCTTGCCAGTCTTTTGACTATCTTCCTGAAGGTCAAAGGGAAAGCTGAAGATGGTATTAAACTTGAACTCTGAATGGAAGTCTCTGTAAATTCTTATCCAAAATGTACGACGAACATACACAAAATAGAGAACTAGAGCATAATTGATCAAATAACAGTTACTACCGTGATCTTAGAATATCAATGCATATCCATACAAAATTATTAGCAGAACTATAAAACAAATTTCCTTAGTGCTGCATAGTTATATTCTCAGTTCATGTAGAACGATGTGCAGTATATATTGAATCGCAGAAGTTATTAAGTTAAATTCTTATGCCAATTGGCTCCAAGATCACATCTGTCTTGAGATGTCAAACAGGAATCATAACATTACACCTGCTATGTGTACTCCCTCCATACTAGAAAAGAAAGTCGTTTTGGACAGCATTTAGCATACCAAGGAGTGATTAATTAAGGTGTATGTTTCCCTGTTTGCCCTAATTAAATAGGGTTGTGGGTTACTTCTGCACAAGAAACTCCCACAGCTCGGCTGGCTAAAGCACCAAGGCCCGAGGGCGAGGCAGGAGGGGCTTGGTTCGATTCCTTGCCAGCAGGAATTTTTTTGAGTCAAGCGCAAATTTTGCATGGCCTTGTGGCATCTTTGTTGGAAATTTCTGATTATTGGATAATGGGCTCAACCCTAGAGGGGCAGCCATATAGTTCATACATGGGCCTCATGGGCTTAGCCTCATGGGCCTAATACACACATACTCCAACACCCCCCCGCAGTCTGAACTACCGGCGCAGCGGAGTTGCAGACTGGACATGAAAAGAAGCACATACACACGAGCCCCCCCACAGACGCAACTAGCCACGGGTGATGTTGAGGCTGGAACGAAACTCGGTGAAGGTCGAGGACGGGAGGCCCTTTGTGAAGATGTCGGCGAACTGGGAGGTGGTTGGTACGTGAAGGACCCGCACCTCACCGATGGCAACCCGATCACGGACAAAGTGAAGGTCGATCTCGACATGCTTGGTCCGTTGGTGCTGAACGGGGTTGGTGGAGAGGTAGACCGCACTGACGTTGTCGCAGTAGACCAGCGTGCTGCGGTGGAGAGGGTTGTGGAGCTCGCCAAGGAGCTGACGGAGCCAGGAGGCCTCAGCCACGCCGTTGGCGGCATAGGGCGATACTCAGCCTCGGCCTCGAGGGGAGGCCACCGGCCGGGCGCTTTGGACGACCAGACACCAAGTTGCCGCCCAGAAGACAACAGAGCCGGAGGTGGAGCGCCGAGTGTCCGGACAGCCGCCCCAGTCGGCGTCCGTGTAGACAACCATCTCGGTGGAGGAAGACCGCCGGTGGAGGAGCAAGCCGTAGTCAACAGTACCCCTGAGGTAGCGAAGGAGACGCTTGAGAGCAGTGAGGTGGGGCTCCCGGGGATCATGCATATGGAGACATAGCTGCTGAACTGCATAGGTGATGTCCGGCCGGGTGAAGGTGAGGTAATCAAGTGCTCCAAAGAAGACTCCGATATGCAAAGTGGGATGCATCCACCGGGGTTCCCTCGGTCTCGACAGCTTGCCCCAGGTGTCAACCGGAGTGGAGCAGGGTTTGCGATCGGCCATCCCAGCTCGCCCAGATATCAAGAGTGTACCGCCACCGTGAAGAAGAAGCCCGGCAGGTGGTGAGGCTCAACAAAGGACCCCGAGGAAGTGATGGAGCACACCCGCATCCTTCATGGCGAACTCCCCGCTGAAGTGAGGAGATGATGCGGTGGAGTAGTGACTCACCGGAGGCCGTGGAGGACAATATCATCAACATAGAGCAGCAGTGTACGCGGTCTCGGCGCCATGGTGATAGATATAAACAAAGGACGTGTCGGACTTGGCCTCCACGAACCCCAGTGTCGGTGGGGAAAGCAAAGAAACCGGTGGTTCCACGCCCGGGGCCCTGCTTAAGGCCGTAGAGAGACCCGTTGAGCCGGCAGACCATATCGTGGCGAGAAGAATCAACAAACCCCGCCGGGCCGACCGCAGAAAACTGTCTCGTGAGAAGACCATGCAGAAAAGCATTCTTCACGCCCAGCTGATGCACGGGCCAGGAGCGAGTGAGAGCCAGAGAGAGCACCGTGCGGACGGTGGCCGGCTTGACCACGGGGCTGAAGGTCTCATCATAGTCGACCCTAGGGCGCTGAGTGAAGCCCCGGAGAACCCAACGAGCCTTGTACCTCTCAAGAGTACCATCAGCCCGGCGCTTGTGTGTCCAGATCCACTTGCCTAAGTGACGACATTGGAGCCCGGCGGGACGGGGCACCGTATCCCACGCCCCTGGTTGGCGAGGAGTGCCGCGTACTCCTCTTCCATCGCGCGGCGCCAGTGAGGGTCGGACAAGGCCTCGCGGACGGAGGAGGGTACAGGAGAGACCTGCGAGTCCCCGGGCATCGTCGCAAGAGCCCGGGGCAGCAGGGTGCCGGCCGCGTGTCGCGTCACCATATGGTGAACATGACGCGGGGTGTCGGGTGAAGAAGCGTGGGTGGTACACCGGCGCGGCCGCGACACGGGCAGCCGGGGGCCGCGGCGGCGGAGTCGGTGTTGCTGGCGGGAAGAGGCCGCCGGCGGTGTCGGGGACCCCCGCGAAGAAGGGGTCACCGGTGGTGACGGCAAGGGCGGGCGGTGGCTCGGCCTCCGTTCCCGACGCTGGTGGGGAAAGCACCAATGGGCGGGCGCGCGGCAAAGGATGATGGGCTGTCCCGGAAGACGGTGGCGGCGGCGGCGGCGGGAGCGTGGCACGGCGCCGGGTAAACGAGCGCCGGCCGGGCGGCGCGCCGGCAGGGGCCAGAGGCGGCGGCCCGGGGACCACGCCAGGTGTGGGACGGGGCCGCCCGAAGGTGAACCCTCGATGCCCGGCAGGGAGCAGGGCTGGAGGAGTCACCGGTAGGTGGCGAAGCCGGGCACGGTCCCGTCGAAGAGCACGGTGTAGTGGTACCGCAGGATACAACAGAAAGGTGGCTCGACCACCGGGTCGGGAAACAACAAGGGGTGGTCGACTCGGGAGTGGAGGTGGGCGTGGTGGTGGTGGAGTAGGGAAGACAGACTCATCAAACACCACATGGCGAGAGATGAGGACCCGACGAGAGGTAAGGTCAAAACATCGGTACCCCTTTGTGATCGGGGAATATCCGAAAAGACACAGAGAGTCGACCGGGAGCCAACTTGTGTGGAGCGCGGGGGCTGTGGTGTTAGGGGTAACACGCACACCCGAAGACTCGAAGGTGATCGCATCGGTGGGGGTACCAAAGAGAGCGTGGTGTGGGGTGGGTGCGGGGCAAGCGGCCGGAAGGAAGACGGTTTAGGAGATAGGTGGCGGTGTGTAAGCCCTCGGCCCGTAAGCGAGCAGGAAGTGACGCCCGAAGCGTAAGAGTGCGCATGATGTCATTGGTGGTGCGAATCATGCGCTCGCCTTGCCGCTCGAGAGGAAGTATAAGGGCAAGACATGCGCAATCGGACCCCGTGAGAGAGGAAGAAAGCACGAGAGGTGGAGTTATCAAACTCACGGCCATTGTCACAATCGGACGGCCTTAATGGTGAGGCCGAACTGCGTGGAGACCCAAGCGAAAAAAGTGGAGAATAGCGGAAAAGCATCCGACTTGGCACGCAGAGGAAAAGTCCACGAATAATGAGAGAAATCATCAACAATAACAAGATAGTACTTATAACCGTAAATGCCGATAACAGAGATGTCCATAGGTCGCAATGTACAAGATCAAAAATGCAGGCCGCATGAGAAGAAGAACTATGAAAAGGAAGACGAACATGACGGCCCAGTTGGCACGCATGACACAAATGCTCATCGTGAGCTCGAGAACATCGAATGTCTGAACTACGACTAAGCTGTATCAAGGCATCACGTCCAGGATGGCCGAGACGCCGGTGCCAAGTAGTGGAAGAAGAAGTGACGGCGAAGGCAAATGACAAAAAACAGATGGTGAGGAAGGCGAGGCGCACTCGAAGCGAAGAGTGTAAAAGAGGGCCCGTGCTATCACATCGAGCAGAGGACGCCGGTAGCCAAATCCTTCACAAGAAGACCGAAGAGTCAAACTCCACGTAACAAGAATTGTCACCGTAAATCGACGAATAGAAAGAAGATTGTGAACCATCGAAGGTGCAACAAGAACATCAGGAAGACGAAAGGAACCATGAGTGCCGGTGGCACCCACAGAAGTGACAGGAAGACATGAACCATTTGCGACCATGATGGACGAAGGGTAAGAGGACGAGGGAGGGTAAATGGACGAGAGTATACCGTAGTTGGGAGTGGTGTGGCACGTGGCCCCCCGAAGTCCGCGATCCACTCGGGCCGACAGGAGGTGTCGACCCATAGTGTTTGAAGAGTGTGCCAGTCCGCCTGGCTCCAACCGGAGGCACGGGCGAGGTGCTTGGAGAGCGTGGGGGTGGAACCCGGGAGCAGCACCGGTGAGCATGGCGGCCGGCGGGGCGAGGCACGCCACCGGGAGCTGGAAGGGCCACATGGAGATGCGCCTGACCATGGGTTGTGGAAGGATGGCCGTGGAGCGCCTCGTGGTGGCGGTGTAGCCGGTGAAGTCTGATTGGCCCCACGACCGCCCCCCCACGACCCCGCCGCGACCCCTCGCTGACGACGACCACCACGGCCCCCCCCACCCCCGCTCGGCCCGGGAGGAGGAGGACCTAGAAGGGACGACGGTGGTGGAGGAGTCGGGCGCGGCGGTGGTAGGGCAGCAAGAGCAGACGAGGAGGTCGAGGACCCCGGCGACGAGACGGGCCCAGGCGGACCGCCCTGAGTGAGCTCCTCCAAGGCAAGGTCGTCCCGAACCTCGTGGAAGGTGGGGAAGGGCCGCTGACGGGTGAGACTGTAGCGGAGGTGGCTGAAGCGGTCGTTGAGCCCGCGGGAGGACGTTGAGGACCAAGGGGCCAGCCAAGGTCCCTAGGGAGTCCGCCATGTTCTTCATCCGGGCGGCAAGACGCTCACGGAGAGGTCGCCTTGGGACGAAGTTGCGAAAACTTTGCGCCGAGACGGAGGGCCCCTAAGCGGGCGTTGCTCAGAACTGGCCTCGATCGCTAGCCCAGCGTGGCGGGCGTCGGGGACGTTGCGGACGTGTCGTGGAGCTCGAGGGAGATAGTCCCACGCATCCAGGACAGGACGATGCCGTCGAGGCGAGCTACGCCGTGCCCGGCCGCAACCGGCGTGTCCGTGAGGATGGTCGCCGAGTGCGTAGCCGCCGAGGGTGAGGGAGGAGCAGGTCCCGCCGGGGCCGGGCGAGGGAGGGCGACTCCCTGCTCGAGGACGACTTCGGGACGAGGTTCCGAATGTTCTCGACCCCGCCGGCCTGGGTAGTGGAGCCGCATGACGAGCTGGTCAGCCGGGTCGCCAGAGTACCGCGGTATGGGACGCTACGGCGTGCCCGGGCGAGGCGGAGGAGCCGCACCGGGCGCCGAGGAAGGGAACCCCGCCACCGAGGAAGGGAGCCCCGCCACCGAGGAGCTGCTCGCCGGCGGCGATACGGCGAGCAAAGGCGTCAGATAGCATCATCGCCTCCCGCTCCCCAGACGAGTGTAGCGGCCAGAAGCTGGCCTCCCCATCCGCTGCAGCGAACCGGCAGCAGCGATGGCGGCGACAAGAGCGGAGTCAGCAGCGCCCGCCAAGCGGCGCGGAGGAGGTGGCGCCGGGAAGGAGGTACCAGCGCCGTGCACTGTCGGGCTGCTGCTGCAAGGGCAGCGGCAGCAGCGGCCGCAGGCGTGCGCGCCCTGCTGGCCCTGGGCGCCGGCTGCGCGATATTGGCTGCATCGGAGGCTGGCCGCCGGCCGGGCTGCTGCTGGAGAGGCAGCGGCAGTGCAGCAGGTGGCTGGAGAGGCGGCTGGCCGCCCGGCCGGGTTGCTGCTGGAGTAGGGGCAGGCGGCTGGAGAGGTTGCTGCAGACCGGGATCCAGGCCGCCCGGCAGCAGGGGTCGCCGGGCGGGCGTCGGCTTGCGCCGGGCCGCTCGCCATACTGGGCGCCAAGCTACCAAGCCACCAAGCGCCAGGCCCAGGCTGTTCAGGGAGTTGCCAGGCGGCAACGCCCGCGGCCGGGCGGCGGCGGAAGTCCCGCACCGGGCTGGAGGACCCCTGGCGGGCCGCGGGATGGAGCCCGCGCGCCGGCCTGCTGAGATCCCGCGGCCGGGCGGGGCGGCCACCGGGCTCGGGCGGCGAAACCGGGCGGCTCCCGGCCACCGCCGCCCACGAGGAAGAAGAGGGAGGGGGGAAGACGGAGTAGTAGCCGTGGGGGGGAGGGGCGGCCGGCCAGCCATGGCATGGCGTCGGCGGCGCCCGGCGTGGCGGCCGGGGGAGGGAGGGAGGAAGGAGGAGACCTAACCCTAGCTTGATACCATGTTGGAAATTTCTGATTATTGGATAATGGGCTCAACCCTAGAGGGGCAGCCATATAGTTCATACATGGGCCTCATGGGCTTAGCCTCATGGGCCTAATACACACATACTCCAACAATCTTCTTTCTTTTTTAGTTCATCTGTGCGTTTCTGACTGCTCCATTTAATCTTGCTCGATTAGTCGTTCGACGCGACGTTTTGCTGCGTGTTGAGTATGGCTCGATGGACTTCGGCAACACTTGACGGACTCTGGCTCTCGAGAGACTCCGGCGGCGAGCTCTTCCGAGCGGGACCTCCGGCATGATCTTGACGTCGCCCTCCGAGTCAAACGAGCAAGTGCTTTCCTGACTCCATGCGTGCAGCAAGCGAAGGCAAGGAAGTAGGAAGGAAGTGCAAGCGAGCAAGGAACGAAGCGGCGCGATTTATTGCTTCTTGTGAAGCGCTGCGACGTAATTAAAGCGACGAGGGCATCAGCGTCCAAAACCGGGTTAACAAACCTAAAACGACTTCATTTGTGCAAATGACGCTGGCCCCTAAAACGACTTGCTTTTCCAATACGGAGGAAGTATAGAAAGTTGGCATGGTGAAGACTGCGCGTAGCGCAGTTGGTAAGTTCGCAGTGAGCGAACGATGCTCACCCGCGTTCGAGCCCAGCTCAACGCGCGTGCTCACCGGGTTTTTCCCCAAATAAGAATAGCTCCGTCCGACCAGGTCCGACATACGCCTCTCACGCGCGTGAAGCCACAATGGGATCGTGGACGCGTCCGCCACCTACGGAATCATTGGATTTCGGTGATCTCAAGATGGACGCGGTTTCAGATCTGAGTGTAGTTGTAAGTTTGTTTGTACACGGGTAGTGTGAGTAGTGTGCGTGTGTTGAGTGGGGCGTGCGTGGTGTACGAACAGATACTACAGCTGTCCCCAGATGAGAGGCTTTCAAAAAAAAAAAAAAAAAAAAAAGTTGGCATGGTATACTAAACACATCCAGAGGAAAGCAAATGACATGAGTGCTAGCAATTTTTTAATGACATGGTATTAGGCTATTAGCTTAGCTGGCTTGAAAATGGCAGGTTGTGTAGCACTTCCTTGAATGCATCTAAATGTATCAAAATTACATTGGTATAATGGTAATGATGATAGTGGCTGCACGCTCTCTAAAAAACTATATTCAAGATTACTTTCACTACAGTTAACTCTAGAGTTATCAATCTCTTTGTTATTAGAACATAAATCCAGAAAAGACACAAATCCACAAAATGCGCTTAAACGATATAATCTATGGTGGATGCCATCCTATTGAAAAATAATACCAATGTAACAAGGCATATCAACAATACAGTAGCACAATTAGAAATTACCTGCAGAGCAAGTCCATAACCTCCATTAACTTCTTGCTCGAAGTAAAGAAGCTGTGCATTAAACAAATAAGAAAATGAAGAAGGCACAAAAAAAAACAGCAAGGCTCTAGTTCCAGGGGGAAATGATTTTTATGATGAAAAAAATCAGCAACATACCTTAAATTTACTTTGAGCAGGTGAAGTCACTCTGACGACTATGCCAGAATGAGCTTGTTCTTCACTTATTGTTACTCCAAAAAAAAAGAGCACATTGCTTGTCAACCTATAAATAAAAAGGGTATGAGATAACAACCACATTGTAGGCGTTTCTCACAAGAACAGGTAGTATCAGAACCTTTCCCGTAGCTGATGTTCCAACAGGGAGTGGTCTCACTGTAACTGTGCCATTCATAGCCTCTTCCAGCACAATAGGAGAGATTGTGGTCTTAATGGGAACACCAAGCTTGCTATAAGTAGTTAAATTTATAGAAAAGTGAAACTGTGGACCTTTTGGTTACTTCTAGAATATAGTAATTCTAACTCATTCCACAATTACCTAAAAAGCGCTGCAAACATTGTGTTTACAGTTCCAAGATTGGATAAATCAATTTCCATATCCATTCCTTCATTTTCCAACGCCTGACACAAAGGAAATGCAACAAGGATTTCTCAAAACTTAATCTCTATTTCAATGATTTATTCCAATGCAAAAATAATGGAAACACAACAATCCTGTACATGTTAAATTTACATGTCATCAAAGTAACAAGCACCAATGTCGTTTTTTATGTCTAATGTGCATCAGGATGCCATAATTAATTATGCTTCCCTGACGGTCTAGTTTAAGAAAAAAAAAAAAAATTAGTCTCCAAACAACTGGTTACAAATTACAATCATTACCAGGCATAATTTATCCAGAAATGAGATTTGGTCAGGTAAATGATAAAAAGTAGCCTGAGTACCAATTTGTCATTGCTGTGCTGAACAAGGTTGCCAATGAGCCTCTGGCACGGCAAGATGCTTCTCAATCAATGACTAGACAACTCAATAAGAATATATTACAAAGTTCTTGCTAAGACAAGGCATGTGAAATTCAAGTCCATGGTCCAACCACTACCTAGATACCTTCCTCCCTCCACTTTCCATTGATCTTGAGCCTTACTTTCATATTTCTCATCCCTCACCTTTTCCATCTAACAAATGGCACACAATGGGCACCTCTGGTGCTCTTTTTGTTGCTCAATTTTCCCTCCCTTATCTTCACCTTGGTGAGATCTACAAGAGTAGAAAATAGAAGCAGAAGCAAGGCTTTCTTTACCAGACTTGCCCACAAACAGATACACATATGGCAACTGGTGACTAATGTTGGCTGGGCATTGCTTCCAACTTACACTATTCCTAAGCCTCAAGTGAAATGTAGAATTTTATAATTTATAATCCAGTGAAAGGTGGAGTTATTAGACAATTTTCAATTGCCATGAACTGGTGCTAGCATTTCTCATTATCAACCTAGCAATTAAACCTAGATAGATAATATCTGTATCTCCCTGTGTAACATTTCATCACATAAAAAGACAAAAGAAATTAATTAATTATTTTACACAAAGAAACATTGATGGACCCGAGAAATTCATAATGTTATACAAAATAGATTTTTCTCCTAACAAACCATGCCTGAAGAGTTTGGAAACCCAAGGATGCTGGGGTCTATCTAGAAACAATGATGACTAACTAAATCTCAATCATTTTCACACATTTGGGATTAAAATAACAGTCGAAACAAGGGGTATAGCATCTATCAACTTTTATCCGGCAGATCTAAAAATGTGAAGCCATACATTAGAGAGAAAACAAAATAGACAGATAAAAAAAGTAGTGCAGCATTGTATGGAAGATTCAACGACTATAGAACAGTACCTCAAAACCTGCAGTATCATACTGCCTCCCTTTCTCAGGATCTGACAAGATGCTATAAGAATATGCAACTTCTTTGAAGAGTTCTGATGCTTCTGGGTTGCTAGCATTCTTGTCAGGGTGGTACCTATCAACAAAGAAAAGAATTGTGATGATCAATCGACAGTAGCCAATAGGGCACGGATCCATCAACGCTACATGATGCAGGCATAAGCAAGAACTATGCAAATAGCAGAAAGAATTCCCTAATAAGATGGATGCAATGGAATCACATTATCTGATGTTTTAAAACCATGGAACTACTCCACATCATAACTTGATGAATAATGAATAATCATATCACCACAAAGGGACAGTAACATTAAAGGGCACATTTGGTCCATTGGCTAGTTTTTCCTTGCCTCACCCACACGAGCAAGGCTTGCCTTGCTGGTTCAGGAGAGCTAAAATCACTCTGCTGAGCAAGCAAGCCAAAATCTCACCACCACAGGCCTCGAGACGTTCTTCCCAATTACCCAAACGCTCATTCCCATCGATTTCCTCACTCAGTAAGGCAAGGCGAGCTGTCGAGCAAGAATCAAACAAGCACAAAATCTTGCCAGCAATGCACAACATATATGAGAGGGCAATGTTCTACAAACAGGTCTACTCACACATGTACTGTGCCAGATTATAGGGCCTGTTTGGATGGGCTTATTTTAGCCACTAAAATAAGCTGAAGCCCAAAATCATTGATGGAGTTCTACTGTTTTCTCATCAAGAAGCAGATGTGGGAACTAAAATTTATCATTTGCGTGCACCTCACGAGTACTCGCCATTTCATTATAGTTAAGAGCTGGAACATTAGAGTTAGAAATAATCAGTTCATTGCTCATGACTTTAAGATCAAGGCCATTTGCAGGTACCAAGAATCAAGCATAAACTGAACCATATGCACGTATCTAGTGGTGCAGTAGTATTTGCATATAAATGCCACGTGAATTTCCCTGCTGCGAACCAATGTTTTCAGGTTGTCCAATTAATCGCGATTAATCGTCCGCCCCTGGGATTCGATTAGGAGGTCTGACTCGATAAGTTCGACTAGAAAGATGGTCGTTCGATTAGTCGTCGATAAATCGCAACTAATTGACCGACCAGGAGAAGGACGACTAGCTTTCTGTTATGTTTTTGGGCCTGTTCCAACTGGGCTAATGGGCTTGAAGTTTTCTGCCGTAGATATTCCTTCACTAATTGGGAGGGCCGTAGCAAAACTGTTGGAGTTAATTTATTTTCTTGAGATAAAGATTAAAATTGTTTGATGGAAGTTTCTAGCAAAGCAAGTCAAATGCAAATTGGTTTTGGCAAGAGCAAGTAGTAGTAAAATAGAAATTGGCTATTAGCTAGCATTTTGTGTAAAATGAGCTGGAATTATATGTCGGTTACTGTAGCAGAACTGTAGCACCCGACCTAAAATGCCTATATAAGGACATGTTGAGGTCTTTTGTAAATTAAGCTAGAGAGTTTAAGAGTTTATGCCTAGCTTCAGATTAGCCTCGAGCTGTATCTGTATGTATGTGTGAAAAGAGATAATAAAAAGAGTGAATAATACCACATCCTATTGATTTGCTGGAGCCAGTTTCTATCAAAACTACCTCCAGACCTTGCTGCCCAAGCTAAACAATAATGCAGTCTTGATGCTTGCCTTATTGTGTATGCTATATAGTATATAGAGAGGTATATATATATATAGGTATATGTCCTGGTATAAGTTGACGATTAGGTGGACAACCAGGGTCGATTAATTGGCCTGGTCGACGATTAATCGTGATTAATCTCCTGGTCGGTCCCATGGCGACCAGGTTCGACCAGTCGACCTGAAAAACATTGCTGTGAACTGCCAACTAACCCTGACCACGTAGGTCCTTTATAAAAGATAGACCTCCTCCAGCTCGGGATTCCCTGGGGGATGTGATTCTGTGGCTAAGAGTGATTCAGTAAAACCTATGTCAAAAGTGATTCTGTGTGGAAAGCTAGCCTCCTAGTGTATTCCAAACAATCACTTAACAGAGAACTCCCTCCTCACTAGTCACTAGACACTAACATAGTGTTTGCCAGAGCTCCAGCTCCTCATGAATTTAGCCAGGAAGCTGCTCTATGAGCTATGCCAAACAGGCCCTACGGCAAACTAATGAAGTAGCATCTGGGTTTTCCTCTTCCACTAACATAAACCAAAGCAGCATAGCAAACGAAGAATGACCAGTGAGACCGTACTTGAGTGCGAGCTTGCGGTAGGCGGACTTGATCTCCTGGTCGGAGGAGTCCCTGGGCACGCTGAGCACCTCGTAGGGGTCCCGACGCACTGCCGGGGCAGACGGCCCCTCCATCTTCCCCGACGACGACATCCCCGGAACAAAACCCTAGCAGATGTAATAATAATAACAAATAAAAAGTTTAGAAAACAATGCATCCGGTCCCAACGGCCGGAAACAGAGCCCAGCGCCCGGCGCCCGACGGCTACACCAGCAGGTCCTCTGCAGGCGGATCTACCTTATAAGGCGCCTGGCGGCCCCAGCACTTCCCGGCGACCGACGGCTCGACCTCCTCCCGGCGGCTCACAGCAGGGGTGCGAAGGGAGCGCCTGGAGCTTGGGCGCCGACGTCGCGGGATCCGGAGGAGACGCGCTCGGCTGGGAGGACCAAGCCTCGGCAGAGGCGGCACCAAGTCCGTTTCTCTGTCACGCCTGGGAGCTGGAAGGAGAGGCGTGGTGAGCCTGGGAAAGGAAGGACGAAGGAGTGGCAGAGCTCTGTAATTTTTGCAAGTGGGTCGCGAGGTGAAATTTTTTCCTCCTCGCCTCGGCGCGGGCGCGAGCAGATCTCTCCGCGTCGGTGGGCGAGACGGAGACGGCAAGGCAACGGCCAACGAGGCAACGAGGCTGGAGATCAGGAAAGGAATGGATGAGGAGAGGAGGGCTGCCTGAGAGGCGACCAGTCAGCCTCGGGGAAGTAACAGCAATGGACCCAATCTCGATAACCGTGGGGAATTCAGGCCCGTTATTTTTTAGGGCGAGCTGCACTTCTTGATTTTTAAACTCCCCTTCTCAATTTTCTACTAAATAAAGCCGTTACACTTAAAATTTGTTTGGAACTGCATAGATAAATATACTAAACTCCATTGTAGAGCAAACAAATTAGAAGGTGTTTTGATAGCTACGGCAGCTTTAGATACATAAGAAACTTCACTCTCATTTTTCATAGCCAAACATCATGAGCTCCATCGCTACAGATTTACTAAAATATGGATCTAGCTCCATCCGCGAAATCTGTAGAGCACCATAAGGACTGCTTCAGTCTAGATTGACTATGAAGATTTTGTGCTCACCTTTCAAGAGTAGGGCACTATAGTGGAATGCTCAAGTCTAATTGGAGTGACCTTAATTGATTGGCTTTTTGTGGCACTCACGTCGAGATCAAGCTTGGATAGCTTAGGGTGCAAAGCAATCACCAAAGATCATTTGCCTAAACTAGAATGTAGGTTGCCGACAGACACCTAAACCTCGGAGATAAATCTCTATTGTATTACTGCACTTGTGATTTATTTCTTGTATGTACTTGAGCTTGTATAGTGTGTTGTTGCTTGTGTAGCTAGTAGCAGTAGCTGCTCTCTAGTTTTAGTTGAGTAGCTAACTACTTAAGTTGCTTTTCTTATTTAGTCCAACTACTACTAGTAGTTACTAGCATTGCTTATTTGAAATGCCCTAGTAGTAGGTGAAATTCTAGTTTTACAAACGTTTGCTTTTAGAATAAAAGGACAAGTATGTCCTCAATTGGATTATTCCTTCCTGTCACTTCCTTGAGCTGTTGGCCACAACCTTTTCTCCATTGAGCTCCCGGCTGCATGTGTTCTTTGTCAGGCTCCCAACAACGCCCTCGACTTTTTCAATCTCCTACTCATACGAGGAGACGCGGGAAATCGATAATTAAGAGGCGCGGGCAGCACTAAGGTGTGATCCAACTGAAAGTGCACACAAGTTACGCCAAGGCGGCCTAGTCAAGGGGGCGCAGATTGCAGCAAGGGCTAACATAGCTTGTGGTAATATTGTTTGTATTGTGTAGACATAACCATGCAATCAGGGTAGGGCCCATGTTGGCAGTGGATATAGCAAAGCTCACAAGAGGCTCGTTGGGTGGTGCTAATGGATGCCTCGTTGTCACCCCTTGTAAGGGCCTTGCAGGGCGAGATTCATCCGTCAAGAGAAAGATAAGGAAGAAACAAGGAAGAGATGGACTGAGGCGTGCCCCCATCCCTATGGATGATATGTGGACTTAATGATCATCTATCTTTTCGGACTGAATCATTCTTATCAAACATAAAATAAAAATGATCCAATCCTATCCCTTACAACCAAATATAGAATGGAACCATACCATCAATAAAATCAAGGATAGAGTGATCACATCCAAACACATCTTCAAATCAAATAGTTAATCATCGTTTGAGGAGTTATTTAAATATTATTGTTATTTATATTTTTTTTACTCTCAAATAGCTTGTTTATATTTTTACTAGCGGCAAATTCACAACAAAATACTTCTAACAATGCTTTTATTTCAAAATTCAAATCAAATGTGCCATGATAGACTGTAACAGTGAGCTGTTACACAGCTCACGACTTGACGTTCACCCAAGCGGAGGGTCCATCTTGTCAGTCCGTAACCGTAACACCCCCCCGCACCCGACCCGTTTAGCGCCTTCGTCTTCAGCAGACTGCCCCGCTACCGCTACTCCCCGTCGCCTCCGCATCTCGGGGACCCCGCGCCGCGCCCGCGCATCCGGCGACTTCCCAGGAGCTGTATGGGGCACTAGTACCGGCGCGGAGCCCATCACTTCCCGCCTACGCCGCCGCCGCCGCCGCCGCTTCGGCCGGCGGCCATGGCGAACTACCTCGCGCAGTTCCAGACCATCAAGTCCTCCTGCGACCGCATCGTCATCGCCGGTACCAACCTGGCCGCCGCCTCCCCTCTAAATTGCGAGAACCCAATTCTAGCCCCAAGGATCTGAACTGTGCTGCCGCGACTCGCGCGTCGCTGCGGGGGCGCGATCTGGGTAGTTTGGTCCGCCTGATCTCGGTGCTGTGTGATCTGGAAAGGGTCCGAACGAGCCTAGATTCGTGCGGGAATGGCGTTGCCGTGGTTTGTCAGTTGTGTAGCTGAGTGTCTGCTGGTTGCATCTGAGTGCCTATAGTGATAGTTTCAGACTGCTTATAAGCTTTTTTATTGCTTTGCCTTCTCTAGTTTCAGATTGCTTAAGCTAATGCACAGGGAGGGGTCTCGAATTGCCATTTTGATAGCTCAGTCTTCTTCCTACATGACGAGTTGCAATGTTACTCTGAACGTACTCATGTAAAATCACTAGTAATAAATATGCTGTTCTACTTCCATCACCTCTTTTGCTTTGGGAACAGAGGCTCTGACAGTACAGAAGAGCCTGCACTCGCCGGCCTTACTGCGCTGCAACCTGTGTGCATCGGTAGCTAGCATGGATGGACTAATAACCCTCTAGGGGTAATTTTGGATCACAATTGAAGTAGACTTATATACTTTTTTATTTCTTCGCTGTCAATGGAAGTGGTTTCAAGTTTCTATATTTGTACAAAATATTCCTTCTCACATGTTGATTTGCCTTTTGTAACAGTTGAAGATGTTAGTGACTTGTGGCAAAATGTCAAGGAAAGTTTTGAACGACGAGTGCCAGTGAAGAAGGCCTGTCTCAACAACAAGGCAAGGAACCCTGTTTTTGTTGACAATCTACCAGCTGAGTTTATCCAAACTACTGATTCAAGACTACGGAGTCGATTCCCACAAGAACAATACTTGTTCTGGTTCCGGGAGCCATATGCGACTGTTGTTCTTGTTACTTGTGAGGTACTCCCCAATCACATCCCCCCCTTGATCCTACTGTATGCTAACCATTTTGATTCGTTTTCAAGCAACAGTACTCGTCATATGGACCATTTGGATGACTTTGCCATTCATTTATTTATTTATATACAAAATGTACAGGATCTTGATGAGTTCAAAACCATTCTTAAGCCTCGCCTCAAATTAATTGTGCAAAATGATGAGCGAGAATGGTTCATTGTGTTTGTGTCGAAGGCCCATCCTAGCAATGATCCAGCAACTAAGATGGCAAAGAAAGTATATGCTAGGCTGGAGGCTGATTTCAACACGAAAAAGAGAAAAGGTATTTGTCATGACTCCTTCATGATAGTATTGGTTTGGGAAGAAAGTGCATGTGTTCAAATTTTCCAGTTTTTCCAACCCAGCTTTTCGTTTGCTGTTATTTTGCAGTCATGTTTTCTTTCATGCGCTTATTTCCACTTTTGAATTCTCTGTGGACTCTTGGGTAAAGCGTTACTACAAACAATGTGAGTTTATAACAGCGTAAAAAATGCTTATTTTCTGATATAGATGCTGCAAGTTTGATCTCCATGGACCTGACAAGGAATTCTGGGATGATTTTGACTCTAAAATGGTGGACTGCATCAGAAACACTTTGGATAGGCGGGTTCAGTTTTATGAAGAGGAAATACGTAGGTTAAGTGAGCAGCGGTTCACTCCAATATGGAACTTCTGCAACTTCTTCATTCTGAAGGTAAATAATGCAACCACAGTGTTGTTTGCCAGTTGTAACCAACTTTTTCAGTGGCATTGTTACTCTATTTGACTTCCTTTCCTTAATGATTTTCAGGAAAGCTTGGCATTCATGTTTGAGATGAGTAATCTTAATGAAGATGCACTCCGTGAATATGATGAACTTGAACTATGCTATTCAGAATCAGGTTTATATCTAGTTTTATCTGACAATGAACTTGCTTCAGTTTTGATCTTCGTAGTAGATTTGCATTATTAAAGAAAAAAATTTGTTTGTTGGTTCCTTTCTACCAGGGTTTGAGTATAAGGCTATTTCAAGAGTAATGAAGTTTTCTTTATGAACTTACAGTAACATTATTGTAGTTGTCATGATCATGAATTTCTTACATGCACCTTAAAATTCCTCATTTGTACCCCCCATTGAGTTCTATTGGGGACTTAAACAAATCTGACCTGGATGAGGTTTATGTTAACGCTAGAGATATTGAACTGACCTTCTGATCACTTTTATGACTTTGATATCCAGTGTGCTTGCAAGTCATTGGGATTGCTTACAACTCATAGACCCGTGTATCTATATGTGAAATTTTTCCTTGTTCTTTATGGAAATAGGTTACTGTTTGTTTATTAACTATTTTTACCCTTCTCATTTGAAAACTATAATGTCATTATCAATGACTATGTCTCTTTCTTTTCTTAGAATTTCTAGTTCAATAAATATCACTTACAGTTATTGTCAATTATTTTTTATTCCTTGTTTAGTATAAATATAACCTTGTTCCCATGAATGCAGTGAACTCTCCAGGGAAACATCGTGAATTCGGTGGACTAGATACTGGTGATGACCAGGCTGCACTGCTAAATCCAGGAGCCAAAGCTCTTACCCAAATTGTTCAGGATGACGTATTCAGAGAATTTGAGTTTAGACAATACATATTTGCTTGCCAGGCTAAGGTTTGTACATAGTTGATTATGCAATTGTTTCACCTTGTAAGCTAGTATGGTGGAAAATGTCTTATGTGTCTGCAAGCATTCTTTCTGTTTTGTTGATAATTTGCTACACTGAAATGGTTTCTGCTTTGTTACACTATTACTTACTATTTACTAATATATCTTTGCAAGCATCTCAACATATTGTATCGTTTTTTTCTTTCAGTTACAAGTGGGCAGTCTTTAGAGCTAGTGGAATAAGTATGAAAGAACTGATTTCTGTTTTTAAATGATAAATGATCTATTTTCAAGCTTGTCACTTTTCATGTTAATATCAAAAGATTTGTCATTATGCTTATATATATATCGTGATATTTGCAAGTACCAATGTTACGCTAGACTTTGTTTTACTTTATTGTTCATATTGATGATTGTCACACCAACTGAAAACCATGCATCACCTTTAATCCTTTATCATTTATTTCATTTCACCTTTTACTTTTATGCAGTTATTGTTTAAATTGTCTCGCCCAATTGAGGTTGCTGCCAGAGGATATGCCTTTGTTGTTGCCTTTTCCAAGACACTAGCCTTGCACGGCATGTAACTACTGTTTTATTACTGTTTCCTTGCTTGGATATTTAATTCTGATTATGCTTACCCTTTCTCATTCAGAATGCTCTACCATTTTGCTTCCGTGAAGTATGGGTGATAACTGCATGCTTAGGTTTGATAAAGTCTACGAGTTCGAATTATGATGATGAATCTGTTGCTATTGACTCAGAGAAAGAGTTCTACCGTCTTCAGGGTGATCTTTATTCCCTCTGTCGAGTTAAGGCAAGTTGTACTCATGTTATGCCACTGTCGACTGTTTGGTGTATTTTTATTCTGAATTCTGCTTTTATGCTTTCCTGTCTGTAGTTCTGTAGGTCTAACAAAACTTCAAATATTTTTGACACAAACAAAACTTCAAATATTGCTTGGTAGTTCTTTTTTTTTTAAACCTGGAAGTCTGGTCTTGTGCAGTGGTTGTCTCTCCACTTGTGGTGGAGGTCTTGGATTCAAAACAGCCTCCTTGCAAAATTAAGCAAGGCTAAGGCTGTCTAGAAATTCCCTTTCCCGGACCCACCTAATGTGGGAGCTTTTGGCCTCCTTTTTTTAATAGCTTGGTTTTTGGGCTTTAAGGAACGCGCGTTTTTAGTCATTCAGGATTTAAGGATTCTTGTACTTCACATAGCTTGGTAGCTGTGGCACAGGAAATTCAGAATGTAGATGAAATGCAATATTAAATCAACTGTAAGGCCTCCAGGGCTAATAACCAAGGGCTCTACTTCAAAAAGAGTGTTAATATTTGAAATTAATATTAAATCTAAGCTGCCAATTTAATATTTCAAGATTATTTTTACCCGTGCAAATTCTCAAATACTGCAATTCACACTTAGTACATGTAGCATACCTTGATGCGGTTTGTTTAAACAATAAAAGAAATCTGAATTGCCAATTATTTAGTATTTGCCTAGCACCATGATCATTATCTACGCAACAGAAGCTATAACTTGGATTCTTTAAGTACAATCACAAATTCACAACGAATCATTTACTTTCTTGGTACTCAGTCTGCTTTACTTAGAGCACCTCCAAGAGTTTCGAAAAACCCACTCTCAATCTTAATTTTTTACAAGATTGAAAAAACCCGCTCTCCGACAACTCCTTATCTCAACTCCCAATCTATTTGCACTTGGGGTGATTTGGAAATAGTCCGGGATTCCTGATGCAAATTGCCTTATATCTTTTAGGAGTGAGATTTTGGAAACCCAACAAATATACTCCCAACTTTTTTTTAGCCACTTGGGAAACTCATTGATTTACCAATTGTTTCTTTATGAACTATTCAAGATGCTCTTATATCCTTTTCAGGAATTACTTTGCACTATTGTCCTATGTTGGCTCCAATTACATTGGTTAAACCATTATTATATTTTTCCTGAGTTTCTAATGGACGACCATGTTACTATTACTTATATACCATTGTGGCTTTTGAATTCAAGATAGCAATTGGCGAACGCTGTCCCATTGTAATTTTATCGTAGTTTATTAGCTTCTTCATACCTCAGTTCAAGTTTGCCATCATGATCTTTTACTTATCTTCTGGATTATTTTCCATGAATTTGTATACAACAGAAAGCACTGTTTGTTTATATGTCACAGAAAGCACCATTTGTTTATATGTCACTCTTCATGAATATCACAGTTTATGCGCTTGCTTACTTGATTGGTTATGGGGTTGAGATAGAAAAGAGTCCAGTCAACAGGTAAGATCAATGCTGCTATTTTATTTACTGACTTCACCTTTTCCATCAGCTAGTTAAATTAATAGATATTGCATTCCTGACCTTTTTAATCCTAATGAAGCTTGCATATGCAACATTTTAGTTACTCAATACCATCTTGTATTCAAACTGAGACTTTTAATGTGCTTCCAGTGCATCTTTGAGCATGCTACCATGGCCAAAGCCAGCTACATGGCCTTCAATCCCTCCTGATTCATCAACAGAAATAATGGAAAAGGAGAAGGCAAGTATTTTTTCCAGCTTTGCTTCATTGCTTCTAATTACATTTTGTGTGGATAGGTCTTACACCAAAAGTCACATTTCCCTCCTGTTCAGTCAAACTGGCCCATTTCCCCTTAATGTATTGGAAATTGGTCTGTCTCTGTAATTTGATGTGCTAAAAAAATTGAATTGACAGAAATTGCTGCCGAATGGACTATGAAATATGGAAACTGACTATGCTAAATTGATTTTCCATGTTTTCATGGTTCCATTACAGCTTCTCTAGCATGTAGGGCCTGTCCCCCTAACTGTCAGCAAAAATGCCTTTTTTCACACATGTGAAATCTTCTGGTACATAACAAATCACAAATGGTAAAAGTATAACAAAACAGTTGATGGAAAATAGGATGCAGTGGATTTAATAGTTTTAATGCTAAACGCTGGAATTTAATAGTGTGAGGTCCTATACCGATTCATATTTGCTAATCTGTTCTTTGTTATACAAAATCCATTTCTGCCACAATTTTTGCAAACTGTAAAGTTGTGGATCGTTTTCCTTCGCAGATGGTTCTTCAAGTCAAATCAAGAGAAAAGCTCTTCAGCATTCACAGGAAACCTCTGCCATTAGAACCCTCTTTACTTCTACGTGAGGCTAATAGACGCAGGGCTTTTCTCTCTGTTGGAAATCTATCCGAGCTGTATGATTCATCTGATGGGTAAGGACTATCATTTCCCCTATTGTTATGTATTTATTATCTTTACAGTATAAGACTTTAGATTGCAACTTCTATTTACTTACATACTTGTGTATGTTTGTCTGGGCAGTTCAGGTTTAGATGCAAATTCAAAACTTCCTCCCAACAGATCTGCTTCTAACTTAGTGACAAGAACAATGTCAGGTCCAGCAATGTCTGAAACTTCACTGCCAGTTGATCGTCCCATGAGGTTGTCAGAAATTCATGTTGCAGCTGAGCATGCACTGAAACAAACAATATCAGATCCTGATTTTATGACATCACTTTCGTCACTAGAAGAATTTGAGGTAGTGTATTCATACTGATCACAATAGATACACATTATGAACTTTAAGCTTCCTAATAATGCTTCTGTGTTTTCCTTGAATTGATTGATCTAGAGACAATGACCGGACCGTAAATTTTAACAAAGATGAACTATGACAGTAATTATTTTTGTGTTACAGAAAAGATATATGGAGCTTACTAAAGGTGCAGCTGACAATTACCACCGCTCTTGGTGGAAAAGACATGGAGTTGTTCTTGATGGAGAGATTGCAGCTCTGTTCTTTAAGCATGGGAATTATGACCTGGCTGTGAAATCCTATGAGAAAGTTTGCGCTCTGTATTCTGCAGAAGGCTGGGAAGAGCTGTTGGCAGATGTTCTTCCTGATCTTGCAGAATGCCAGAAGATTCTTAATGATGAAGCTGGTTATTTGGCCTCTTGTGTGAAGTTACTTTCTCTGGACAGTGGCTTGTTTTCATCTAAAGAGCGGCAAGCCTTCCAGTCAGAAGTTGTTCGACTTGCTCACAGTGAAATGAAACATCTTGTGCCCCTTGATGTCTCGTCACTAATTACATTTGCTGGAAATGCTGGTCCACCACTAGAATTATGTGATGGAGATCCTGGTACACTATCTGTAGCAGTTTGGAGTGGCTTCCCAGATGAAATCACACTGGAGTCTCTCAGTTTAAGATTGTCAGCTTCTACTAGTGCAGATGAAGGTATCAAGGTACAAGTACTGCATTACTGATTGCTACCCTTTTCCTCTGTGGCATGTTTTATTCTGTTATTCATGGTTTGGATGCATTACTATGTTTTCAAGTAAAATTTAGTTTCATCCTTGCAGAACAGATTTCATAAATCAAAACTATTATGATAAAGTATATTCAAACAGAGAGATGACAGTACACAATCTATTCTTCAGTCACCTAACGGTTTAATGTTGCCATCCATGCAGGCAATTAAAAGTTCAGATTCTCATGTTCTCGTACCGGGTAGAAATATCATCTCTTTTGACATTCCTCCTCAAAAGCCTGGCTCCTATGTGTTGGGTGCCCTCACTGGACAGATTGGCAAGCTGTCATTCAGATCGCATGGATTTTCTCAAGATGGTCCAGTTGAAACTGATGAATTTATGAGCTTTGAGAAGCCAACAAGACCTGTTTTGAAGGTAATTGCTAATTGCTAAAATGATCTGAAGACCTGAACTGTTTTATAAAATAGTATTCCCATGTCACTGAACTCCAATAAGAGATGCTAGCTATACTTCAAAAACAAAAGTGGGGCATGGTTTTGAACATGGTTAGTTATATTGTTTAAGACAGTTATGTTCTCAATGCTTTTGTCTCTCTGTTGTAGGTGAGAAAACCAAGGGCTTTAGTTGATATTACACCTGCTGTGTCCTCTGCGTTGCTTATGAATGAGCTCCAATGGATTGGATTAATCGTTAAGCCAATAGACTATTCTTTAAAAGGTGGCATATTGCATATTGATGCTGGTGCTGAACTGAAAATTGAAGAGTCTGAGATGATTGAAATAGAAATTTACGGAAATGATATGGAGTGTGCTAATTCTGCCAACGTCTCCATCGAAGCTGGAAAGGCTGAAAAGATCCCTATTGAAAATGGAAAGCTAAAGCTTCCAGATTGGGCTAGTGATGTGACTACTCTTGTTTGGTTTCCTGTTCGTGCTATTGATGATACAATTGCCAGAGGAGAATCCCCAGGTCTGTATGTGACAAATGGTAAATTCACTATGTTATTTTCAATCAGTTTGTTGAACTTTCTTTGTCTCCTTGTCTCAGTGTCTCCTCAGAAACAGAGCGTTGTAGATGGGATGAGAATGATTGCTCTGAAGCTTGAGTTTGGAGTTTTCCATAATCAAGTGTTTGAAAGGTATCTCTCTGTTTTTTTCCTTGAACATGCAGAAGAGCTGTGTCAAGTCTGTCATTATATGAGAAAAGATGAGATACCTTTCAATTTATTGATATTTAGATATAGATATTCAACAAGTTTACTATTTTGATTTTCAGGACCATTGCAGTCCATTTTACTAACCCATTCCATGTAAGCACACGCGTTGTGGACAAGTGTAACGATGGAGCTCTACTTCTACAGGTAGAGTTCTCTCCTGTCTGGCACATGTGCATGAGAGTCATTGCTTATGTGTGGAATTGTTGCACTGCAAGATTTGAAATCCAAACATTTTTTTTAAATAATACTATCAGCCCTTCTAGCGAAAAAAAAAAGAGTTTCTGCCTCAGCCACTGGTTCTGTGGAAGTCATACAATTCCATGAATCATACAATTTTTGCCTATTTGGGTGCTTCTGGTACCCATGGGTCCATGTGTTTGACCAGACAATTGCAACAATAAATTGGTGCTTGCAAATTCATGCAAATATGTGCCTGTACACTGCGTTTTTGGTTTGAAACATGCAGGTAGTCTTAGCTGGCTCTCAAACGAAAGTATATAAACTTGATCTTTGCATGCACATCAAGGTGACTTCTACAACTAGACCAATTTTTACCTTTTAGGTGCTGAAAAGAGATTTTTTTCCTATCAAAATATTATGCATGTTTGAACATGTGCTGAATCATGAGTTGGTTTCTTATATATATATATATATATATATATATATATATATATATATATATATATATATATATGTGAATTCTATTATATGCTGCTAACCTTGCTGTCAAAGCCACCCATGATATGTTCTGATATTTTGTTAAGCAGCATCATCAGCAAAAATCCTGGCAATGATAATTGTGTATTTCTGCAATTTGAAATTTGAAATGATAATTGTTAATAGTTTTTTTCTGGCCATGTTTAATCTCAATTAGTATTTTTCTGCTCATTTCAGGTGATATTGCGTTCTGAAGTGAAGGCCACACTGCATGTAAAGGATGTACGGTTAGATCTTCAATCTGGATTTGAGCACTTGGGCAAAGGAGATGGACGGCCAGCTTTGAGTTTATTTCCTCTGGTTATTGCTCCTTCTTCCAAAGCTGGAATTTTATTTATGATACGGTTAAGTGGTACAAAGGGTAAGTATACCATCTAGTCTGTCTTTTATTTTAGCTGTCCCTTGTGACTGTTTGCCGCTGCTACAATCCTCTTTGGGTTAAACAAGTGCTGTCTACTGACTTATGGATTTCATGATATATTTTAGATGTGGATGAAGCAGAAAATGCAGACAGCATGCTGAATATCACTTACGGGATATCTGGTGACAGAACAACTGGAGCACATTCTCCTGTACCTGTCAAACCTGGTGATTCTGAAGAGCTTCTATTCAAGATCGCACTCAGACTGAAGCGACCTGTCCTGGATCCATGTCTAGCAGTTGGATTCCTTCCATTTTCTACTGACTGCCTGAGGGTTGGGCAATTAGTTAATATGAGGTGGAGGGTCGAAAGGCTGAAAACCCCCGAGGATGCATCCATATCTGTTGTAAGTCCAGAACATTCTTGCTCAACATTTGCAACTCTTGTACTACCAGTCCTTTTAAGGTCAAATTATCCAGTTGGCACTCAGCGGTGTGCCTTAGTGTTTAACTTTTTATGCAGTCAATAAGTAATAAAGCTTATAAAGGATAAAACCCATGGTTAGTTTTCTTTACAACTAAACTAGGACTTTATGTTGCAGTACGAAATACTTTATCAGGTTGAGGCAAACCCGCAGAACTGGATGGTTGCTGGGAGGAAATGTGGTTATGTATCGTTGTCAAATGAGCAAGGTACCAGCTGTTTCAATTCATGTCTGTGGCAGAGAATGACAACTTCCAATCCAATTTGAAATGAAAAGACTGACAATTTTCACATCACACTGCACTTGCTCATAGGTTCAAGGATGGAGATTACAGTGACATGTGTGCCACTGGTGTCTGGGTACGTCCACCCACCGCAGCTAGGCCTGCCGGAGGTGGGCGAGGCAAACATTAGCTGCAACCCAGCAGGGCCTCACCTGGTGTGCGTCCTGCCTCCAGCCCTCAGCACCTCATACTGTATACCTGCGGCATGATTCTTCCTGGGCAGTCAGTTTGCTGCCATTTACACACAGATGAGCTGTAGATCCTGTTTTTGGCGAGACATGTTTTTTGTGTAGACAAGGTTTCACTGGAATGTTTCTTGTAATTCTGTGAAACTACAAGCCAGATTTGTTGTTACAGACAGATTGCCTTTTGTAAATCATCCGGACTCAAATGATACTTGTGCTTAGACAAATCCACAATTCCAAGATCTTGTTAGATCATTTACCTTTATCTACAAGGCTTACATAATTGACAGCATCCAAGACTGAAAAGGTTGCAGTTAAATCAAGATGTTTCGTGCTCAATATCATCCAGCCCAGGCCTGCCATATGATCATCTCCAGCAGCATCGAAAATTTGGTAATCCTTGGTTAACTGAAAGTACTGTGCCCCTCATCAACACACTTGATTTTTCACTTATCGCCTGATTCATGCAAATCTTAATTAAATTGAAATCATGCAGTATGATTCTGTAATTATACAAAGTTGCAAACGGAATAAAAAGGAAAATGACACTAACCTTGCCTTGTCATTTTTTTTTAGCATTGCATAGTCCATAATGGAATAAGTGTCAGGTGACAGGCTTACCAGGCCTTTTCCAACGCAATAGCGTGGCACTGTACCGTCGTCCAGATTAGCAATAATACTACTTGTCATAGGCAACACAGGCTTATCAGGCCTTCTCCAATTTATAACTATATTTTCTAGGTTAGTAGAAGCAAATATGCAACGTGTCAATTGTTTTTTCTGAACGAACATTACTTGTGTTCTCGTACTTGACTTTGGCTCCTATCGTATGAAATTTGTTTTATTTTGTGATTTGAAATTTCAGTTATCTATGCAACGATTGGGCTCAGTGGTTCACCACGATTATGTCTAGTACTCAATGCAGTCTTCGTGGACCATTTGGGATAGAAGTGGTAGACACTGTATTCAGCAGCATGGTTATGTTCATTCTCTGTCATTTATGGATTCTTAGGTGGTAGAACAACTGGAGTACATTCTCTGGTTCCTGAGTAGATGATGTAAGAGCGTCCCCAACGGGGTTCAAAAAGCTAGTCGAGATGAAACGCTATCGGTCAAAGCCGGAAGGGAGGGCAGCACGCTAGCGCTGAAGTACTAGCTAGTCTACGTTTTTCCACAAAATCTCTCACAGCATTCACGTCTCTGCACTGTCGCGCTCTTTTTTTTATTGTTTCTGCTGATCACCCAGCTCTCACGTTTTTTTGGTTTCCTTCAGCTAAACAGTTGTTTTAGGTTATAAGCCAAAAATATTTTTTCTCATAAAAAACCAGCTATTTCTATAGTATTTTAACTTATCAACTAACTTAATAATAAAGAGGCAAAACTTTCACCATGTTTTTCGTCCAGCCTCTATTTTCGTCCAGCCTCCCTGTATGTTCTGTTTTCAAGTGCTTCGCCGGCTACCTCTCTCTCTCTTGTCTATGATGCTTCAACTTTAAAGTCTGTCTTCCCCCACCACAAATCAAATACAACTCTCAGATTAAGAAATCCCGTAACATACAACACATAATCAAATACAACTCTCTGTAAAAAAAAATCAAATACAACTCTCAGATTAGGAAAATCTACAAAAATCAAGCGATGGACTCCTTTTCGATCCTCCACAAAAGCCTCTGATTTCCCCAAACGAAGAGTCCACACACATATCTCTTGAACCCAAAGTCGAATACAATACCTCTCCAGTCAATAGATTAGATTAAACACGAATCACCAACCAGACCATAAAAACAAGTTATCAGTGCCGCAACTCATCAAATCAAAATCACAAATTCAAGACAAAATTGTTTCTTCTACCGATCTCCATAATAGAAAGAAATTAGAGAAAGAATAGACAAAATCTGATAGATCATGCATGCCTCCAGGCCGCCTGGGGCGCCCATGTTGCTGCCTCAGAGCTCACCGGCCACGGCCAGGGTGCCCGCGTCGTCGCCTCCGCCAGCGCGTGCATCGCCGGCCAGCCGCTCGCGCCCTTCTTCCAGGCAAGAACCGTGCAGCCGTCTACTCTTTTCAGGGCAGCGTCGTCCCCTCCAAGCACCGAGCTCGTGTGGCTGCCGCCTCCGAGCCCCTCGTGAATCCAGTACACAGAGCAGATGGCGATGAGAAAAGGTTGGAAGCAGATAGAGGAAAGGGCGGCGGGCTCCTGAGGCAGCCAGCAGCAGAGGCGAGGGAGGCCAGCGCAGCGCATAGGAGGAGACTGGCAGCCAGCTGAGATGCAAGTGGGCTCGGCGAGAGACGAGTGAGCGGCGTATCCATGGGAGCAGGGAGTGGATAAGGTGGAGCCGGTGCCTCTTTTTTTTAATATATTGTGCGGTGCCTTGGTGGTGAGCTGCTGGTGTATGACAAAATAAAAATCAAGATAGAGACAATAGAAAGAAGAATAGCAAAAAAGGAGAAAATAGAAAGAAAATATAATAAGTTTTTAAAAAGAAGAAAACAACTTTAAAGTAAAATTTATTTTCATGATCCTTTGATTTTTAGTGCCGAAATATAATCTTAAGATCAATTAAGAATTATGACATAATAATTAATCTCTAAGCCTGTCATGTTGAATGAGTTAAAAACTTGTGTTAAAGCACGATATAAAGTCTGGTTACAAGATGCTAGAACGCGTAGCATGATTGTTCATTTTTCAACTATAAATCATTCAATTAGATCTAAATCCCGTTGCAACGCACGGGCATTTTGCCTAGTCAACTAACTTATAAGTCTTGCCGACCAGGCTCAAGTTTCTACTGGTCACCTAGGTAGTGATTTCTCTGCTATTGTTGTGGACGCCCCAAGACCGACTCAACAAAGAGGAGGCAAACCGGGAGACCCATTCACCGGTTGGGTCGCACAGAGCGAAACGGTCCGTGACCCATTGTCTCTCTTCTCCAACCGTAAGGACGCAAATCTCCCTCCCCGGCCGCGCTCCTCCACCGTCCGCCGCGCCTCCCCCCACCGGCGGCCACCGCCACCGGCCCTCCTCCCTCCGGCCCCCCGGCCGCTCTTCACCCCTCCCCATCTCCGCGCAATGGCGACTCGCGGCGGCGGCGTCCCCTCCTCCTCGCGCGCCGCCCACGCCCCTCCACCGGCGAGATCCCGGCGGCCGGTGGCGGATCCAGCCGGAGAGGGCGGATCCGGCGGCCGGCGGTCGGATCCGGTGGGAGAGGGCGGATCCCGGCTACGGCGGCGGATCCCAGCGACGGCGGCTCCCTCGACTTCGCGGCGTGGCGTTTCCCCCAAGCTTCGCTCCCGCGGCGGGCGGGCGAACCGACGAAAGGGACCGGCCAGCGGACCGGCAAAAGCGAGGATTCGGGCGGCACGGACCGCCACCTGCAGCCCACCACTACGACGCCGGAGATTTGCGTCGTCTCTCGACGACGACGCACATATGCCTTCCGCCTCGGCTCGTACGCAAAATGGGTGAGCGGTTTGCCTTTTCCGTTGGAGGGCGTTTTCCATACGCAAAAACACTGTGCGCTATCCACTTTGCGTTTGGGTTGCGTTGTTGGAGTTAGTCTAAGGACTGCTCTTGACTGAAGCAACCTGTCCCTGGACCAGCAATTGCATACATGGATGGATTCCTTCTATTTTCTACTGATTGCCTTGGCGTTGGCAATTGCCAATTGGAGTAGCTGACATGATGAAATGGCTGAAAAAACAGGGGAGTACATATCCATATTTGTCGTAAGTATGCAGAACTTTATCCGGTTGACGAAACCAGGCAGAACTGGATGGTTGTCAAACGAGCAGGTGGCCCAGGTAACTGATTTCATTTCCATGTCCACTGTCAAGTGTTCTATGGCATAAACAAGCAAGGTGGCCCAGAGATAAAATATGTGGTGTTAATATAGAAACAAAGTTCAAAAGTATATTTTGGTTATTCAAAAAAAAATATGAAATTTAGCACATCTTGTTGGTGCATACAAATATGTACTTCAAACACATAAAAGTTAAAAAATTATATGAAAATGATAAATCTCAGGTGCAAAGACAGATTCACTACCACCAAAATTTTGACAGCTAGGGTTTTGCCTTCACATTCATCTAAAAATTAACATTTGTCGAGATTCAGTTTCATTTGCACCTAGCTTTTTGCACATAAGTATGCATTGTGCATATATCAACTTTTGAATGATCAAATTATATAATTTTTAAATTTAGTTTTCCTGTTTTTAGATTTCCTCCACATATTTTCCCAGTGTTGACATCCCACACAGCACCCTTGCCAATGGTGTCCGGGTTGACCACCACGGCAGCTGGGCAGCTGGGCCTGTCTCCGTCGGCATGAGGACATTGTGGCATGTCCGTCCTGTCCCTGCCCGTCGGCATGATTCATCTGAGCTGTAGAGATTGTGGCCTGTCCGTCATCCGTGATTGTTAACTGATAGATAAAACTGACTTGCATTTCCTGTTGTAAATCATTCTTGCTGGACTGGTTGCTGCTGCTACGATTCTTATTGTGAGAAGAAATATTTCTTGTTTGTTGTGAAAAGAAATGTTTTCCAAAAGTCCTGTTTGAAAGAAATATTTCCCGAAATCATAGCTTCATAGCTCGTAAGGAAAAAATTGGATCGAAGGATTTTCTCCCTTGATCATTTATAAAAAAGAAGAAAAACAATCATGCTCATGCTCAATGTCATTGTATTGTGCCAGGAGACAGGTAACACGGATGCAGCGAAACAAGCATCATGCTGTTTAATTCTGGCTACTTTGTTCAATCTATGCTTCCCTCTACAGAATGACCAGACAATAGAAAAATCAGGCCATTCTTCCAGTCGTGAAGCAACAACACAAAACTAAATTCAAAGTTTGTTTTTGCTATGCTATCAATTCAAGATGAATCAGTAACAGGCTTAATAAAGTCCCTTCAGTTCAGGTCTCGAGAGTTCCGCAGTGCGCAATGAGAAAGCGCATTGGAAGAACGAAAGTATGCATTTTGATCTTCACCAGAGACAAACACCCATATGCAGATTCAGAAATCTTAAAGGCGAAATAATAATAATTTTAAAATGAAGTAGGAAGAGCAAACACAAACACCCTCAGACATGGATGTGAAGAGTATCAACAGATTGATAGTTTTTCAGACAAGGCTGAAACTTAAATCATGTACATTCATCGGGTGACCAAGGAGGGGAATAATATAGCAATGAAAACTACTGTAATAAGGATGAATAAATCAGACTCAGATCCCTCTGCGTGATAATAAAAAGGCTCATCAACGATGTAAATCAGGCCACTACTTTAACATCACAGGTCTTCACAGGGATCTTGCAAGAACTCTGAATCATCCGAATCAGCCCAACGAAAGCTAAAAATTAAAACATAGATAAAATAGAATGAGAAAGAAAAAGACACGAAGAGAAAACACGGATAGATCGAGTAGAATCCCCTCAGTTCAGGTCTCCAAATTGTTCTTCCACATTGCAACTTCAGAAGAACGAAAGTATAATTTTTAATCATCATCGGGAGAGCAATCGATCCATCACCAGATCACAAGAAAAACTAAAAAGCTGGACAAAAAAGAGGAGAGCGAAAGAATCGAACAAAACCAGCCAAGCTTGTAGAGGGAGGGTGAATCAAGAGATACAACCATCACGAAGCGGAAGGAGGAGGAGAGCGTCTGTCTACCCGGCGGCGGCTGCGTTCAGGGTCGGTCGGTTTGCTTGCTTGCTATTTGTAGATTTTCTCGGTCTAGGGTTTGCTACCGTCTGGGCCTTGCGTGTGAGGTCGGCTGCAAAGGGCGAAAGTTAGGCCCAACCCAAACAAAGAGAGGCCCATCTGTTTTTCATTTGGCCGTGCCTCCGTTTGATCCCTCTGATTTAGTGATAATCCGATCCGATTTTGCACCTTATTTATGAAACTGCATTTTTAACCACCAACTTTTTAAACTGTTTGGTGTTTTTGGGCGGTAGTTTTGAATGGCGTAACACCACGTGACGCACGAAGGGGTAAACTAGAGATAGTTTAGGAAGACAATGGCTATTTTGTGAATATTATTTCTCAAAGATTTCTATAATTTAAAATCACAAAAATATTAATCTTAGAAAAATTGTTTTTAGCTCAGAAATCTGTTTTTAACGAATGATGATGCACATACACATCAGTACCACACACCACACGTATACGATCACGAACACGCGCTCCAAAGACGCTAGATTTTGTTATGAACAATCAAAGACACTCTCAATGCAAAGCAGAGCGAGGCAAAGACACTACAGCCTTGTTTAGATTCCAACTTTTTTCACTCTCTCTCCATCACATCTCTATCACATCAAGTTTCTACCCACATGTATAGAGCATTAAATATAAGTAAAAAAAATAACTAATTACACAATTTAGTTGTATATTACGAGACGAATCTTTTGAGCCTAGTGGATCCATGATTAGACAATATTTGCCACATACAAACAAAACGTGCTACAGTTGCAAAGTTAAAATTTTTTTTTAGCTTTTTTCCCATTCTAAACACAGGGCTCCTTGCGTAAAGCAGTTTCGTTTCCTTGTTTGGTAACAAAATAACTCCTAACAGCTTGAGGAGCCGGTGAAGTGTAAACTGGAGCCATAGATAGGGTGATACGTACCAGTGAAGTCCACGTAAAACAACAAATTATATAGCGCAGGAATCCCACAAAACAATTCCATTTTCACTGAAATTTGACGTTGCCCCATAGCTACGTTATTTGACGACCAGCTGTGGTTCAACTGAGCCGATGCTCACATCAAATTTTGAGCAGCTTGGCGTCTCTGGCAGGTAGAGCCACCCGAGTCAATATGATTATACACAAGGATGCCAAAACAATTTCAGAAATCAACCACCACTGGGTAAGGCACCAAAGCGTCAACATCCATGGCAGTAAGTTGCCATAAGAACAATTAATCCCCAGTGAAACAGTTTGATAAAAACAGGGAGCAATCACAAAAACAAGTTTAAAAGCTGGAAATTCTTGACTGACAACATAAAATTCAAATCAATTACAGTACACCTTCACTCGGTTGCTAGTTAAACATAACAAAACTTTGGTGCCAAGTTATAGACAAGAAACAAAATGCTTGTAAGTATTAAGTATCACCAAAAGCAACAGTGCGGGGGCAGTCAAAAGGGCATTCTGCACCTTGTGCATCAGCAATTCCGACCCATCAATCGTAACTGGCATTCAGGAACTTCAACAGTTCGTTTCGCTTGCTCTCTGCTGCCTTGTCTTCCTTTGTCTTCTCAAGCTTCATCATTATCTACAAATAAAGTAGGCAAGTTAAATGCAATTCTCTGGCTTTGCTTTTCATTGTGCTCCTAAGAGAAATGACACCTCATCAATTTTTTATCCTCACCTTTTTACCAGAGATTGCACTCCTTTGAGTACCTTCTTCCTTTTCTTTATCGCGTCCAAGAAACTAATGGATAAAATAAAGGGTATTTCAGAATGATAAACCCAACAAAGTACACAAAATACATAATTAAATATATTATACCTTGGAAAGTTGGACAGGGCCATCACCATGCTCACTCTCTTTCTTCTGTATAAAGCTCCCCATTTATAATAGAACACAACCAACCCCCAACAGGACAAGCAGCGGACCAATCCACCATGTTGTTACCCGTTCACCAACCCCAGCTCCAATGTCAAAGAGCCAGCCCAGAAACAGGCACAAAGAAATATAAGGACCTCTTGTGTAGAAGTATATAAATGATAGAATATACTTCTATCACCAACATGTTATATCAAGCCATCATAAAAGTTTAGTAGTTTCTGAATAAATAGGAAATTTACCTCTTTGTGTTTACTCTTGTCTCGTTTATGATGCCTATCTTTGCTTCGCTCCCTCTCCCTAGACTGTCACACAAGGAAATGCAATGAGGGCAAAGACATATTAGATGCCTGCGCGTGAAAACCTAAAAGAACAGGCACAAAATCACTGGACCAGTACCTTTCTTGATCTGCTGCTCCTCTTATGCTTCCGAGATCTGCCAGACACCTCACGGTCACTGTCATAAGAGCTTGTGCTGCTACAATGAGAACAACATGGAAATTTAAGTTTTCCTTTGTTGGGTCTGAAACAACAAAACAGCTATAGCAGTTTCTTGTTCAGGAAGCCATATAATTACGTCCACCAAATTATCGTAGCTGCTCCTAATCAGTCTCCCCTAAATCGGCTTCATCCTTCTAATCATGAAACCATCATTAGGTTCAGAGTGCCTTAGCTGCAGTATCCATCATTAGGTTCAGACTGCCTTAGGTGCAGTATCTAACTAGTATTTCAAATGTTCACCAGAGACAATAAGAATTATGGTACGTGGATTTTTCAGGTGAAGTGATTACACACCAAAATCCCAGGTTATTGCCCAAAATAACATTAACATCTAGTGGACACAATCCCATCCAAATAAAAACCGTGAACTCCAAATCTCCGTTCCATCAATCCCAACATAATAAGCATAAAAACGAGTCAATACATACATGAACGAAACGCAGAATCCAAAGCCAACACTAATCACAGGCTACTTTCTCTTGTTCCAACCTTCGGATCCCAAATTCCACCTTCCAGATCGATCACGCCACAACCCCTTGATTATTATCCTACAACGCTAGCTAGGTTGAGAAGCTCCGAGAGGGAAGAGGGGGGGGGGATCAGATCAGATCACCTGTAGCTGTCGTCGTCGGACGGGGACCGCCGCCTGTCCCGCTCCCGCTCGCGGCGGCGGCGCTTGTGGCGGGACCTCCGGTCCTTGCGCGCCTTAAGCGCGGACGAGGACGCGCCGCCCTCCTTGCGGCGGCTGCTGCTGCTCCGGTGGCGGTGGCGGCGGCGGTGGCGGTCGCTCCCCGAGGAGGTGGAGCCCGAGTCGGAGGAGGATCCCGTGCTGTCCGTGTAGGACGAGGAGGAGGCGGCGGGGGACCGCGCCATGGCTGATGGGCTCCCGGCGGCGGCGGCGGCGGCGGCGCTCGAGAGGATTCACGCGACCTGGCTGCGACAGGGAGGAAGCGCGGCTCGATCTGTGAGACGTCTCCTTTCCTTTCCACGGGCGCTGGGCTGGTAACGGGTTCACGGGTGAAGGAAAAGGGACCCGAAGATTGGCGGGCCTAAATGTGGGCCTGGATTCCTCTCAAGTAAGGCCTCGTTTAGTTACACGCAAGTTTTCATTGAAAGTTGCAAAGTTTTTCCACTCTCTCTCCATCACATCAATTTCTATCCATATATATGGGCATTAAATGTTAGTGAAAAAATAACTAATTACACAGTTGTGTTGTAAATCACGAGACGAATCTTTTAATCCTAGTTAGACCACGATTGGACAATATTTACCAAATATAAACGAAATGCTATAGTTGCAACTTTTTCCAACCTTTTTGCATCTAGACGAGGCCTAAGGATGAAAACAGTCGAAAACGGTCGAAAAATCTTAAATTATTTTCTACTTTTACTTTTGAAATACGGAAACGAAAGCTTTAAAAGCGGTAAAAGCCGGGACACCTAAAACGAACACGAACTTACAAAACATCAAGAATTTCAAAACGAACCAATTCGAAATGGATTCATGTCGAACACGGTCGATATATGAAAACTCAATACGGAATACAGACCCGCGCGACCAAGTGCATGACGAAGTACATATATGATTAAGTTCAAGTGTATATAATAATTAATAAGTGCACAGTTGAAAATAAGGCCAGGCACCGCCTATATAAGAGAGGGCAGCTAGCCTCCAAGAAAAGAACACAACTGCGTGATAAGCAGGCTATAATTGGGCTGCGTCACATGTGCAGTCGACCAAATTCGGTTTAAACTGAATTTTGAATTCAAAAAATTTCAAATTAAAAGTAGAAAAGTAGAAAACGGTTAGAAAAATGTCTAAACTGTTTTCTACTTTTACATTTGAAATACGAAACATCTGAAATACGAAAACGAAAACGATAAAGTCGGACAAGAAAATACGAATTCGAACGGATTAAATATAGAAAACGATGCGGTTCGGTTCAGGATATTTCTGTTCCGTTTTCAACCTTACTCTCAAGAAAGTAACGAAGTGGGTCTGGATCACGTGGGCCTGGATTCCTCTCAAGAAAAAAAAGTGGGCCTGGATTCTCACCATATTGCACAAGGTATTTTACTTTTAGTGCAATTTATTTTTTTCATCTTGAAATATATACTGTGTAGTGGCACCAGCTTTGCCTATGGTAGACAATGCAGAAACATGATCATTTTATTAGTCTCATCATTGATCAATCAAGTAATAAGATTCTTTAAAACTTCTAACTGTAATTATATGCATTGTTGTCAAATCTTCTCTCTTTCAGTGTTTCCTGATTCAGACACTTTTCTGTTATTTTTACTCCACGCTTGCTGGAAAGAAGTTACTTCATAGTCCATACATTCATAGTTTATCCACGCTTGCTGGAAAGAAAGTTACTACATACATTCATAGTTTATGACTGGTGTCTCACCTGTATGTTCGCAATGGTAGTTTTACACACAATGCTTTCTATATCAACACGCCAGCATCTATCATCGATATGGGCAGCACAAAAAATAAAATAAAATAAACATGGTTGACGAGAGGGTAAATAAAGGTTAAAGAGACAAGCGATCAAACAAAACAAACAAGCACTAACTTCAACATGATTTGGGCACTGTCATTGATTTATCAGCACTAACATACCCTACAGAGTAATATTTTTTATAAAGAAAAAAACAAGCGCTCCGGAACCTGAAGAATCCTACTGCTCTCGGACCTCCTTGGTTCTTCCTTTTGGTAGCTGGCACCACACGTGTAACTACTCCAGTACAGATAGATCGTGCTGCACAATAGCCATCTGAATGCGTTCATGACCCGTGGTAGACTTTTCTTTCTATCTTGTTTTGTACACTCCAGCTCTTAAATTAGCTGTTTATGAGTGTGCATATAAGGCCATGAAATCCCAATGGAACTTTTCAACCTCAGGCAATTATATTGGTCACTGATAGGAGCACCTCATCGTGCCCTTGCAAACTTATGGCAGATCCATCTGGAGTTTTGTTGCTCGAGAAGGGGCGTATAAGCGCACGATGATTGTTATTCCCATTGTCAGTGCGAATATCAGAGCAATAACGACCAGAGCAGAACTCCTGCAATCCATGGTCGCCATGTCACCTTCTCCCTGCATTGCTCCTCCTTTGCTGATCAGACCACACCGCCCACCGTTAGCATAATCTTGCTCTATCTTCATCCCTGTCTCGTTGGGTCTTGGAAATTCTGGCTCTTTCTTCACTATTGGCTTAACCAGTGATGACAGTGCTGGTGAGCTGGCAAGTTCAACAAGTCCTACCAGATCTTTCTTTTCGTCCTGCTTGAGCTCTCTCTCGTGTGTGATTGTTTTTTCACCTTGCTTTGCTTCTTCTGTTTCTGCAACAGTGTCTTCTGTTTCTGCAATAGTATCTTCTGTTTCGGTAACAGTATCTTCGGTTTCTGTAATGTCATCTAAGAGTTGATCTTGATGCATCATCAGCTGTGCCGTTGGTGTGTTCTCCATTGATTCAGCCTCTTGAATACCATCACTCTCATCATTATGCTTACTGAGGATGATACCTGGACCGTTGATGCTGAGTTTGCTTCCATCAGAGGCCTCCAAATCTTTGTTATTATCCTAAAACACCACAGTTCAAAAGAAACAAGCACAAAAAATAAGGTTGCAGAGATGACCAAAGTTTTGACCAGACATTGCAGATTCCAAAATTTTGACCGAAGAACGAAGAAATAAATACCTTTTGGGCTATCTCTTTCTCGATTTCCTTCTTGCTTGAGTCCTCTTCAACCTGCTCCACGTTTCCACTGACCTTTTCCTCACTTCTACTGACCTGTAGCAAAAATATTAGATAAATATGCGAGGATAAGAATGCAAAAATGACCATTTCCTATGCAAGTACTAAAGTACAAAGGATTCAGCTTTCAGAATTGTGCATACCATACAAACATTGACCATTTCCTTCAGGATGATCTCGACAGGGTTCCTGCTCAAATTCTGATCAATTCCTTCAAGGCGATCAATTTTCTCAACATGTTCATTGTCCTGACACTAAAATTCAGAAGAGTGAAAATAAATTCACATAATGCATCTACAACAATCACTGTTCACAGTTGTGATTAGCAAACAAGAACTAACCATATCATGCACAGTGATCTCGACAGGGTTGCTGATTGACTTCTGGTCAACCTTTTCGACATGTTCTTTGTCCTGAAACTCAAATTCAGAAGAAATAATGAACAGAAGACACCTACGAGGCTATGACAATCACTGCATAAATAGAATATATAGGCTTCAGTTTTTCCTAATGTTGCACAGCAAACAAAAACTAACCAGATCGTGCGTGTGAACCTTGACAGGATTGCTGCCTGAATTCTCATCAATTTTCTCTTCATGCTTGCTCTCCTAAATCCCAGTTTTTTTCCCCAAATGAATCCATTTAAATAATTACAGTGCATGCAAAATAGCATAATGGTTTCAGTTTTCCCAATGTTGGATAGCAAACGAACACTAACCAGATCATGCATGTGGACCTCGACAGGATTGCTGCCTGAATTCTCATCAATTTTCTCCTCATGCTTGCTCTCCTGAAACCATTTTTTCCCCAAATGAAGCTACTTAAATAATCCCAGTGCATGCAAAATACAATACTGAATTCTCATCAATTTAATCCAAACGTTCGCACAGAGAATGAAACACACCAATCGATCTGCAGTGATTTCATCATCCTTGTGAATCTGATGGCTTTCCTCTGACACGTTGCCATCCTGACACCATTATTCAGAAGATTTTACAGAAAAATAAGGTCACTATACGGTAATACTCCAATGGACAAAGTTTTTTTTTTTCTTGAACAAAAATGGACAAAGTTATCCATACATAGCAGAAGCACTAACCAATGTACCGGATCCAATATCGGTGTTGCCCGTGCTCAATTTCTCATCTGACTGATCAAGCTCCTGCGCCAATGAGCCACCCTGAACCTACAAATTCGAAACGCATGTAAAATTTCACCAGAAAAGGGAAGAACCCATGGAACTCCAGTTCCCATCAATGAAAGCGATAGATGACTCCTCACCTTCCCCTCCTCGACAATTCCGCCATCCAAACACTCTTCTTTCCTGCAAAGAATCCACGCCAAACAAAACGTCTTTTTCAGCTCCAACGCCCAGGAAACATTACAGATCATCTGATTGAGCCTTACAATCGACAAAAGCAAACGAATTTCAAAGCGGCTCTGAAGTCTGAGCAAGATGTGCGACGTACGCTGGCAGCCGGCGCTCAGGCTGGTCCACGGCAGCACCCTTCTTCTTGCCGCCGCGGCGCGAGCGGCTGCGCCAGGCGAGGACGGCGGCCCCGACGACGGCCGCTCCGCCGATGAGCAGCAGCGCCCCGACGCCGTGCGGCGCCCGCGCGTGCACGCGGAACTTCATGCCGGCGCCGCCGCCGCCGCCAGCGCCAGCGCCCTTCTTCCTCTCGGCGGCAGCTCCGGCTTCCTTCTCCTCCTCCTCCTCCCTCCGCTGCTGTGGCTGCTGCACCCGCGGTTCTTGGGTGGCGCCAAGAACGCCGCGGCCTCCTCCGACTGCCCAGCCGCCAGCGCCACCTTCCATGACAAGGGCGTGCGGCGGCGAATTAAAGGTCACGCGGCTCGGATGACGATCCTTCTCCCCTCCCCCTCCTCCGCCTCCTAATTATGTGGTTTGGTTGGGTGTTGGTGCGCGCCGCTCCGGCTTCTCGTACGTACGTGTGTTCTTGCGCGCGGACGTTCTAGAGAGACAGAGGGGAGGGGAGGAGAGAGGAGGAGAGGTTTTAGGGTGGGTGGTGGGAGAAGCGCCGGTCGGGTCGCATGGCCACTCGTCGGTCGATCGCAGCTCGCAGATGAGTCGCCGCGCAGACCCACAACTCTCGGATCCTCAACGAACCGGAAGGGAAACTGTCGCTGGACTGCCAAAAAAAAAAAAAACTAATTAACCTGCCTGCGTGTGCTCTTAAATGCGCCATGGATCTTTGTCCTAGACATAAACAAATTGTGATCAAATGCCAAGCCGCCGGCGTGAGCAAGACAAAACGGTGGCGTCTGGATCGTGACACACGTGACTAGGGGGAGCACCTACGGAGACGTGCCGGCCGTACACATGCCAAATATATGTACTCCCTCCATCTTAAAAATAACTTATCTTGTTTAATTTTTAAAAACTACATATGACTATTTGTTTTATTTAAAAATTTTATATAAATATCATGTATCTTGTTATGATTTATTTTATCATTAAAAATATTTTGATAATAATTTATTTATTTTATAATTTATATAAAATTTTTAAATAAAACGAATGGTTAAACATAGTCCGTAAAATTCAAAGAAAAAAGTTATTTTAAGACAAGGAAGTACATATGACTTTCATCTGGTGCATCACGACACCGGTCCGAAAAATGCCAAAATGGAATCCTGCAGAAGTGCAGATGGCGGCAACATAGGGACAACAGCTCAGGCCTGTCTGGCTATTTCGCATGGTTTAACTTTTTTTTAGCCAAAACTCTTAGGAGCTGTCGTTCGTTAAAACTACTTTTTGAGAAGCAGGTTAGATAAAAAAAAAACTCGATGTTTGGTGGACTAATAATGGCTTTTAGAGCGTCTCCTGCCTCCATAGCGGTGCCTTCAATGTCCAACCACCGATATAATTTAGTAACGGGCTACATTAGTGTAGTAGTGTTTAAACTAACTGATGTTACTTGCATGTTTACCTCTTCAACCTCTATTCTATGCTCATACAAACAAGTGGGATAACTCACATGTTAGAGCATCTCCAACGGCATCCAAATTTTTATCTTAAAACATATGGAGTTTTACGACTCCTAAATAGTATCTGAAGGAATAAGGAAGGTTTCCAATATCCTACTTCCAAGAAAAATTAAAATTTGATTGGTTCAGGATTTGTGATGTTATATATCAGGAACCCTAAATTTGTTTATGTATTCGTTTAAGCTTCCCCAACAGATCTTTCTCTCTTGTTTTTCTCTCCTGAAACTCTGAATTTGTTTTTGCACCTATTTAAGCCCTCCCACCATGTTGGAAATGAGTCCAGTTTGCACACATCTTTACGTGCAAAGGAGGCCAGTTTGCTAAGTGCCAAATGTTGGGGAAGGAATATGGGGTACTCTTGGAGATGTAAATTTGAACAGTTTTGAGATTTAAATGATTTTTTTTGAGCGGAGAGATTTCAAGGAGTAAAATGTATGGTCTTTAAGTTTAAGGAGAAAAGAAATGGTACTAAGTTCAGGAATATAGGATAGGATGGGCCAATTTTAAGGTTTGCAGAGCCCATGTAGCCAACCTGCGCAAATCCAGATCACAGCAAGAGGCAAACCATCAGCCGAGGTGCCAGCCACACCCGCGCCCGCATCGATGGGCTACGCAACGGTTATTTGAACTCCATGCTACATGAAGGAGCTCACATGCAGTTGTAGTCATAATTGCGACAGATTCTTGCTAATGGTACAAGTGGATCTCCTGCCTTCATCCATTCAACTGAGGCCTTGTTTAGTTCCATGCAAGTTTCACTGAAAGTTGCAAGTTTTTCCACTCTCTCTCCATCACATCAATTTCTACCCGTATATATGGAAAGATTAAATGTTAGTGAAAAAAAATAACTAATTACACAGTTTTGTTGTAAATCACGAGACGAATCTTTTAATCCTAGTTGGGCCACGATTGGACAATATTTACCAAATACAAACGAAATGCTACAGTTGCAACTTTTTCCAACACTTTTCATCTAAACAAGGCCTGAGAATATAATGTCTCCATAGACTCGTACTAACTCATTGCTGTTTCAATCCATAGACTCGTACTAACTCATTGCTGTTTCAACACCTCTTAACATGAAATCTCGGACAAGATAATGCCAGTCAAAAAAAAAAAAAGTAAGGAAGAACCAGTGAATGCAAAACATCGATCATATCCTTTATGATTCTTTCACCTCAAAGGCACAAACCATGTGGGATGAAGTAACAAATACACTAACTAATCCCAGAAAGTGGATCATTCCACTGCAGGCTATACACATGAATATTACCGATGCCTCAGTGTACATACACTGGAGCAGAGGCGACAAACGCCGCACCATGTGCCCCAAAGGCAAACACCATAACCACAACTTAGGGACAGGAGCTTACATCCCCAACGATTATTGCGGAATATCTCACATGGCTCACAACGTAAGCCAGAGCAAACCCGGGAGATTTTGACAATCCATGCGGGTGGTGACACTGCACAAATGACGAGGAACACAAGTTTAGTCCTTGTAGACAAGAGGCTTGTTGACCCATCTTATTCGGCAGCCACACGCCTGCAACATCTGAAGGAGCTCAGGGGATAGCACGGTCTTCAGCCCGCAGAGCATCTTCAGCTTCTTCAGCCTCCCGCAGGCTGCTCGCAGCGCCATCTCAAACCCTTCTATAGAGACCCATGAGAGGTGCACCATCTTAATGTCCTGGAGGCACCGCAGGGAGCTCAGCAGGTGGCACAGGCCCAACCCTGTGACTTGGCAGTACGATATCGTAAGCTGCAAAACAAGTACAGCATTATAAGGTTCCAGTTGCTTATGAATTTGCATGGATAAAAGCTAAACTCTATCATAAGATTACCTGTCTAAGGTTCAAAGCATAACGAGCAAGGGCCCACAGGCCAGCATCATCAACTGAATAGCATCGTTTCAAGTCCAGTTCTATCAGGCTCTTGCATCCGATTGCAACAGAGGAGATCCCAATGCCTGTTATGCGGACCAAGCACCTCAATTCAAGGTTTGTGAGCTCCTCCAGGGAGCCTAAGTGACCCAAACCAGTGTCAGTGATTTTGTTGCAGTAACATAAGTTCAGTAACTTAATCCTCTTGCATCCATTTGCTAAAGCTGCCAACCCATCATCAGTAATAGAGTTGCACCTGAAGAAAAGGACATTGCAGACATGTTATTTTCATGCATATGACTATAAAGATAATGATAAAAGAATAAATAAGATCTGAATTACCGGTAGAGATCAAGCTCCACAAGCTTTCCACAATTTGAACTAATAAATGCAATGCCTTTGTCAGAAATACTTGAACATAGGCCTAATTTCAATATTCTCAATTCAGAGCATTTAGCCAAGTGCTCCAATGCTGCAAAACAAGCAAAGTAACATGAGCATGCTCAATTTCAAAATAACATTTTTTTAATTAAAAATTAACATAGACACAAATGTAGTGATCACAAACCTGCATCATCCACTCCACAGTCGGTGAGGTCTATCTCCTTAAGATTGGGGCAACAAGTTGCAATTCGCTTTAGCCCCTTCTCATTTATCGAAGAGCATGATTCCAACCGCAAGCATTCAAGCATCTTACAGCTGTCAGCTATTGAATCAAGCGCATTGTTGGTAATGAGATTGCAGCATGTGAGATCAATTGTTCTTAGGTCACTACACCGAGCTACAAGAGATGAGATTCCTTCATCTGTAACACCACTGCATTTGCTAAGTCCAATCTCAACCAATTTGTTACAGCTTTCACCAATGGCTTGAAGAAGAGAGTCTGAGACCTCAAGACCATCGAGTTTCAACATTGTCAAGGTTTCCTTCAGTGTTGCCAACTTGGATATAAAACGCTGTCCTATCTCCTATAAATATAACATCAACAAACGACAGGCAGTCAGATATTTGCCACTTTTGATTACTCTCTTCATGGGGATGAGTCCCTCTGAATATGTTAGTTAGAAAACCATTTTGTTTCAAACACAAAAATTATGGCATATCGGATTGTACAGAAAATAAGAGCTAATGACTGAGGGGTGAGCAATGTGGGGAAGAACAACTCACATGCAAACAATCTGCAGCATATAACTTCTGGAGAAAATTGCGACCATCTATCAGTGAGGCTAACCCCTCGGAAGTCACATGATCACATCTTGACACATCAACACTCTGAAATAAAAAAAAAAGATTAAAAAGATGAAAATTCATCATTTAAAAAAACATAAAGCTGCCAATTTCCAGATTTCAAAAGACAGTAAGTAAAGTCACAGTAAGGAGACTAATAAAGAAAACTGTTTGAATTTTAAATAATCAAATTGACACAATGTTGTGCATCAGCCATCAAAAGTTTATAAAAGTTTAACATCCCAAGAAGTGAGTACCTGCAGCGAATCGCTCCCCTTGCTCAGCAATTCCAGGCCTTCATCATCTATACATGAACAACAAACCATTGCCAATTCCTCAAGCCTCTCGAGTGAGGAAATTGATCTAAGGGATCCATTACCCACCTGTAACACAAGAAAATAAGCATATAATACAAACAAATAGATAATGCAATGATGCCATTACTATCAATGAGAAAAATTAAATAATGCAAGACCTGGGCCAGAAATTCATTCAGCACCCGGACCCCTTATAGTCACACACCTAACACCTCAGTGGACGGCAAAATGTATGGATCATGGGGTTTTGTATGCTAAGTACAATTCAACTTTAAACTTCCAATTCGGGATTATCAATTATCACAACACACCATTTGCATGACACACTACAAAATGGGTCTATTAGGCCAATTTTTCTCAGCCTTGTTAATTGTCATGTTCAAATAATGGATGTCCCTACCTGTTACTGTACAATCAGCTTTTAATCACTTCCTAATTACTACTAGGTAGCAAATTGCCTGATTCTACCATAATTGCACGTTCTAATCACTACTAGGTAGCATGACTGACCAAGTACTTATTACTGATTTTTAGAACCTTGCAGAGAAAGTCCAAACAGGCCAGGTGTTACATACAACTAGTGTGCTGCCATGTTGCATCTGAAATTTGGTTTGTGCGGCTCATGTTGGGTACTTGGGTATCATATCTAGGCTGAGCAAACTTTCTTAGGACCAATGTTCTAAAATAGAAGTGAAGCGAATATGCATCCATGTCCTACAGTATGTGCATCTATTAAAAACAACCACCAACAATATGACCCATAATGTTTTGAATAGCACCTTCGCACCCATATGCATTAGCTTGTACCTTAAGGTCTTTGTTCACAAGATTTATGAAAATTTCCATGTTATAGTTGAGATTTAGAATATCATGGCACCAAACCACTTCTGTATTGCCGCCATGTTGCATCTGAAATTTGGTTTGTCCAGCTCATGCTGGGTACCTGGGTATTATATCTAGGCTGAGCAAACTTTCTTGGGACCAAGGTTCTATTAGATTTGTCGCTACATATGACGTTTTCACCATTTCTCTAAACAGCATGTCAATTGCTAGTCGTAACGTCTACCCACAAGTATTATCTTTTTTCATCAATCCACTATCTAAGCAATGAACAGTTAAATAACACTCATATAAGAGTAGTAACCTTGAGGTAGGATATGTTGAGGCTGCGGAGCTCAGGGCACTTCTTGGCCAGCAGATCAATTCCGATGTCAGAGATCTCACGGCACCACTTGAGGCTGAGCTTCTCCAGCCTGGGGCACCCAACAGCCACCTTGGCAAGCCCCATGTCAGTGACGGCAAGGCATTTGTCCAGCCTCAGCTCCCTGAGGCCGGCCGCTGCCGCCAACGCGGCGACCTCACGGTCCCCGGCGTTGACACAGTGCGACAGGTCGACGGCCTCGAGCTTGGGGCATGCGGCGACGAGCGCCTCGAGGCCGCGCCAGCCGACCCCGTTGGCCCGCGCGAGGCAGACGCTGCGGAGGCCGGCGAGCCCCCGCCGGCGCCGGCGACGGCCGCGGCGAGGGAGGCGTCGTCGAGCGAGGCGCAGGCGGAGACGTCGAGGCGCTCGAGGGCCGGGAACGCGCGGAGCAGGCGCGGGAGCGGCTCGCGCCGGAGCACCCGCAGCGCGCGGCGGTGCGCGGCCTCGGCGCGCTCGAAGGCGCGGCTGACGAGGCGGCACGCCTTGCGGTCCCGCGGCTCCCGCAGGCGGTCCAGCACCTGGCCCAGCAGGTCGAGCGACAGGACCCCGATCCCGGCGCCAGCGCCGGCGGGGTCGAGCTTCTGCGGCTCCCGGCTCATCCCGCCGGCCGGCCGAGCACGCGGCGGCGGCGAGGGAGGACCGCGAGACGGAATTCGAGCAGAATTGCGCGGCGGGGAGGGCGGTTTAGGTGGGGATGAAGAGGAAGGAGAAGACGGCGACGAAGGGGTGGTCGTCGGGCAGCGGGACGCGCGGTTCGGCGGGCCGGCGCGGTCGGGCGAGCGCGCAGCGCTGCTGCATGGTAGGAGCAGGATCCCGCGGGCGCGGAGGACGGCGGCAGCGGCGCGATCCCGATCCCGATGCCGATCGATCCGGCCCAGCGGCGGAGGTGGTGCTGGCGTGGTGGATGGATAAGCCGCAGGGCGGGGAGCCGGGGCGGGGCGGCGGGGACTGGGGGCAGGTGGGTACGGGCTGCGGCGAGCTCGACAGGTGAGGGGAGGAGAGAGAGAGAGAGAGAGAGAGACGGCAGAGGAGAGAGAAAGATGTGGATAGGTGATGCCGGTCGGAATACCGCCTGCCTCAGGTGAGGGTCGAAGGTGGCACCTGATCAGTCAGTCCCCCGGTAGTGCGATGGGGAAGATGACTAAAATGCCCCTGTTCCTGGACATTAGCAAATTTTCCTTCCCCTTTTGATTTGATTTGACATTAGTTATACATAAATTATTAATAGACGTAAATTTCTTCACATCGTTCGTTCTCTGATGAGACGAAATGGATGTGTTAGTTTCACCAAAACACCTAACAGTATCGAGTAATAAATTGAATGAGGCCAAAAACATATTAGGCCGTGATTGATACGATTTTACCTAGTGAAACATTGAAAGTAGGGGCAGATTTGACATTTTGGTAGTGCAGCTGACCGGCTGGTGTTGACCGTATGTTTTGGCCCGTGCCGGCTCCGAGTTGCTAGTCACATGTTTCTTCTCTTTTTCTTTTAGAAAGGAAAAAGATTGCAATCAAAAAAGGAAAAAAGATTAAGAAAATAAGAAGCAATTTCATATAAATGATGATAATGATAAATACTCGGAGCCATACATACATACTCTTGGTTATCATCGCAGGAATCACATTCCCAATTCAATGGATGTCATTGTAGTCCTTTCATTTCATCCTTTTCCATGATGTGCGTACATATGTCATTATGCTGCAACTACACCTAGTTTTTGCTCTTTTTTTTTTCCATTTTCATACTTTTATGAATGAGCAGTAGTAAGTAAACATACTTATTAATTTCCGTAGAGATTCGTTTGGGAAGCGTTCAATTATTGAAGAGCAACCTGACTGATTGGTGTGGTGCAACTACTCAAGGGGACTACTTGAAAATGAGCATAGCATTTTAATTATTTCTCAGTGGAATTGCTTTATACTAATCCAGACTTGATGCAATTTTATGTTGGAGCACTTTATTTATCTCACTTGTATGATCTAATGATTTTTTTGTGAGATTGGCTAAACTTTAGACAATACTTTTTAGACCACCTATTTGTAACCTCAAGAGTTAAAATAATTGAGGTTTAGTGTCTAAAACTTTAAACCCTGACATCCAAACAGGGTATAGTTCCTCATGTAGCAGCTATTTCAAACTGGACATAGGACACACCTAAGCCTGTATAAACCATATATCTCGTGTGTTACTGGTCGGTTTGGATCCTGTGTCTTAAGCATACGCACAACTACTACGCACTTAAATCTGCGACCAAGATAGGAATAGCTAGTAACAACCATCACGTTTAACAGAATGACGGGTGTTGTGGACATTCAAAACAACAAAAAGGGTCAGAAAATGGCAATTACCAAGCATTTTCAAGTAAGAAATCAGCAAGTTTGAGCGTCACGTGATCTTTTCATAGACATGAAAGCATATGTTTGAATTGTTGTTTCAATCCAAGGTAAAAATCATTTGTGACGTGAGGGAGCCAGAAACCCTGCTGTTCCATTTGGGGAAAATAGCTCCACGTTGTCATCACGTACGTAAAGCACATAGAGCTCCAGCTATATACTTGGGTCTACTTGGGGAGGTTCGTTGTTAAATAAAAAATAAGTTTCCATGCGGTTGCATTTGGGGCAGGCCACGGTTGATTAAAGGGCAAGGCCCCCTCGTGCATCTAGAACCAGAAGAACAGCAGGCAACCAAACCAACCTCCCCCTCGTCACCTCACTCCTCATTGCTGCCGTACATTCTGCAGGACTGCAGGCCGTTTCTCACACACTCCATCTGTACTCCCTCCGTCCCATTGAGTTTGTCACCTTGGACTCCGTGCCATCTTGTTCGATCATTCGCCTTATTTAAATTTTTTTGTATAAATATAATTTATTTTATTATGACTTCTTTTTATCAATAAAGATACTTGAATATTGATTGATTTATTTTATTATTTGTATAAATATTTTAAATAAGACGGATGGTCAAACATGAAGTCCAAAAACTAAAAACGACGGTCTCCGTGGGACGGAGGGAGTATAATATTAGGACATACTCCCTCCGTCCCTTTTTATTTATCGCCGTGGGATGCGTGCCACAAGTTTGACTTGATTTATAAAAAATACGTATAATATTTATATCTCCAAATAATTTTGTTAAAAAACTAGATCCAAAGATCTTTCCGATGATATTAATTATGATACTAATCGATGATATTTATTATTTATTAAAATTACCGGCATTTATATCTCTGGAAGCGGCGACAAATAAAAAGGGACGGAGGGAGTAGATCCTCAGCGTTTTTGTATTCACAACACAGCTAGGGGATCTGTAAACTAACAATAATGACTGCGTATGAGAGAACCACCTCAGCAATGGATTATTCTATAAGAGTATCCAACCGTCCATTCACTAATATATATATGTTTAGTTTGCTTTCCTATTTGTTGTCCTTGATCATGTTATCATGAGAGAATCTACATGTAAGCATTATCAACTAGGTAAAATCCACCACACCGCGAGGCCACTTGCAGCGTGCCGCGAACATCCACGACACCTTATGGGTTTAATCTAATGATGATTTTTAAAAGTTCACAGTGCAGTGTTTTGTTTTTTAGTGTTGATTATAGATGGTTTAAAAACCTAAGTTTTTTTTATTCCCATAAAATAAATAAATGAATATAGATAGATAGATAGATAGATAGACAGACAGATAGTGTCTATATGAGACAAGAGCAAAAAAAGTGGTAGCAAATTTGCTAATTTAGGAAAATATTTGTTCTAGTAATATTAAAAAAGATGGAAAATCAAATGATAACTATTGTATAGTTAATATGTGACACTCCTAATAATTTCCATAGGAATTATGTTCTTGTTTTTGAATGGAAACCATTTTAGGTTTCTAGTTGATATGTGATATTATTCTTGATGACTTAACTATGATTTATGTTAATGCTCAATTTTTTTAATATGTATTTTTCATTCTACACATACAAACACATTCCACATGTATTCCTTCATTTTATAAGATTGCTAAGGGGATGTATATACTCATTCTTTAGCAAGGGAATTGAGTGTATGTTACTATTACTACTAATTAGAGTATGATTTTGGAGCATACACATTAATCATCACCAAACATGTTAGAATAAAAATATAAATCATAAAACTAGAAATAAAATAGTCATTAATCTAGTAGACTCTAATCATATTGAGAAGAATGACCATTATTAGATCTATTTATTTTTTTAGAAAAATTACCCGCTTCTATTATTATGAAAAATAAGTAAAGTAATAATCCCATAAATCTTATATAAATTACCTACCTCTTCCACAAGAAAAATAACCTGAAATAAACTCCTAAATATTCATATGAGTAAAAAAGTTGTTGGTCCTTAAACTTGTCTTGGGGTACCATTTAGATCCATAAACCCGTAGATTGCACAAACGCATCCCTAAACTTGCTAATCAAGCTTGTCTAATCTCATTCCTAATATTACTAAATAGTTAGACATATGTTCAATTATGTGTTTATTTTAATCCAATTTTAGATATGTTACATGTTGGCGCATATAATTATATTATTTATCTTAATCCAAATACATAAGTTGGCATCAAACCAACTAGGAGCCTTCCACCTCCACCTCCACCGCCTAGAGGAGGTGCAAAGATCAAATTTCAGGCCATTCTTATTTTTTGTAAAAAAAAAATAGCACCATAACATATCTATTTTTTTTTTTTTTGTGAGTATGTATTTATTTTCTTTGATCTGATATTATTTTATGAATTCTTTTAGCAACATAAAATTATTTTATTTAATTTGCTTTGATCAAAATTTTGGACTTGAATTTCTGAATCATGATTTTTTGATTATTTGAGTCGTGACTGACATTTTAGCGCCATAAGTTAATTAATTTATTGTTTAATTTTCTTTGGCTGGAGTTTGGGACAGCTTGACTGGCCAAAACATGCAAACCAAAAAATTTCAAACCCTGACCCATAACAAACTCCTAATTGATTGAACCTCTTAAAAATTGTAGTTCAGCTATTCAGGGGGCATCTGGGGAAGGTTTTTGGGGCAGTCCCGCAGGAGTGCAACACAAGCAGGCATCATCCGCAAACCAACCTCCCTCCGGTGCCGTACACTGCAGGGTTCAGGCTGTGCCTCACATACTCAGTGCACTTTGTTGTCAATTTCACGTGTTAAGTTACAAAGTTATTAGGCGATCTTTCTATTTCTAAATAATAATATTAGTATAAACATTCTGAACGTTTTCTATGCAGAACTATGGGATCTGTAAACTAATAATATAATGTTATCTAGGAAGAAGAACAACCTCTATCATCAATTAAGACGTAGAACGTCTTCTTTATTGCCAGCCTTGATCGTTAGCGACGCAAGAAAAGTGAGAATCTCCACATCATGCTGCTGAAAAAAAATAAAACTTCTACTTCTTGATGAAATACATGTCCAAGGACACGGTCGTGAAAATGCTGCGGCTAAAAGAAAAATCTTCATGTCAAGATTATGCTTTGTGCCAAGGGGTTTCTCTTTTAAAAAATAAGTTGAAAGGGCCATCAAAAAAAAGTTGAAAGGTTTAGAAGAGGTTATTATATTGCTAGCCCATTCAAATTAACAGCCTGTAGATAAGGATGATACTGGAATTCTTATTCTTTAAAGGGTGTAGGGCAAATATATATTTTCCTTACAAGCTGTTAAATACGCTTGCCGAAAAGTTTCAGAAATGTTCATTAGTGGATCCTATGATTAGATTGTTTGAGCTAAGTCCTGACTGTAGCAGTGATGGCAGGTGCCCCTGTTCCAGATTAGAACTCCACCGAAAGTATTAGTGGGGGCACTTGAGCTCGTGCGGCTGCATTTGGACAGGCGAGAACCGAGGACAGTTGATGAATTAAGAAGGAGGTGCAGGAGAGAAAGCCGGACGGCGGGAGGCAGGCGGCATCTGGGCTGGCTGGAATGTAATGGAATAGAGGAGGTCTCGGCGTCGGCGGAGGGGGAGGGAGGGCAGCCAAACGAATCGAATGCAACCTCCCCCCCGCCCGCTGCCGTACGCCCCGGACATCTGGTATATACTGCAATTCTTGTCTCACGCGTTTGTTTAGAGTGCTGCTGTCTTGGTCGCTAACGTTTGCCACTCGCCAGTGTTGTGGTAATATTTCGGATATACTCCCTCCGTCTTAAAAAAAAAAAAATAATCATAAAATTTTTAAAAATCATATTTGACTATTTGTTTTATTTAAAATTTTTATATAAATATCATGTATCCTGTTATAATTTATTTTATCATTATGAATACTTTAATCTGAAATTTACGTACATATTTGACTATTCGTTTTATTCAAAATTTTCTAATCTAAAGGTAACAAATTTGTGTACAGTGTTTTGATGAGGTTGAAGGCATGACATATATTTTGTAATAAATACTCCCTCCCTAAATATATTTTATAGAAAATACGTACAATATTTATATTCCTAAATAATTTTGTTAAAAAACTAAATCCAAAGATTTTCTGATGATACTAATTATAATACTAATTGACGATATTTATTATTTATTAAAATTATCGGCATTTATTTTTCGGGAAGCGACGTGACACGAACAGAGGGAGTATGTCCTTTGAAACTGTACCGATCGACGAACAGGCTCATTTTGTCATATCTGTCAGGAAAAAAACATACAGTCCGGTCTTTCTATTCTATTTATTTTCTTATTAATATATGGATCGTGAGTCACTGAGTCTTATTCTTTAATTACTCCGGTACACCTATGACGATTGATAAGAAACTAAATAGCAGCAGCTCCATCCGTCCAAACAAGATTGTAGTTACGAATCAACGACTGTGTTGTAATAAATAAAAAACTATTTCTTTTTCTTTCTATTTTTCTTATTATAAAAAACAAACAAAAGAATCCAAGTTAGATTACTTTCATCATATATATATATATATATATATATATATATATATATATATATATATATATATATATATATATATATATATATATATATATATATATATATATATATATATATATATATATATATATATATACGAGTCTGAGTCTTTCCACTAAAACATGAACAATTGAAACTTAATTTTTGATTGTTGTTGCTTAAATTGATCTGGTTCAAGTTTCTTAAGTTTCCATTGGAAATTGAACTTTTGTGTTAGTTGAGAAATATATCTACTCTTTCTGTGCCTAGGACCAATAATTATTGAAATTGCATGTGCTTAAAATTACTTCTCTTGCTATGAATCTCGACAATAGTTGTCCAGATTCAATTAAAAATGGATTACTTGTTAGATGGAGGGATAATAAGTACTTCATTCATCTCTGGCCACAAGTTTAACTCAATTTGCATAAAATACGTGTTATATTTATGTCTCTAAATAAATTTGTTAAAAAATTTGAGTTAAAGATCTTTCCAATAATACTAATTATGTACTACAAATATCACTAGTACACAGAAGATTTGTACCGACGGTTCGAACGTATTTTTTTCCGACGTTTTTCGAACCGCCAAGATCGGAGGCCAGTAGAAATCGGCCATTAACCGCCAGTAGAAATCAATTTCTACTGACGGTTCACTTAGCAAATAGCCAGTAGAAATGGTTGCCTAGAAAATAGAAAAAATAGCAAAATAATATTTTAAAAACAGCAAGTCGTGCATTTTTCGTATAAAATCGTGCGCTACACGGCCGGTGGGATTCAAACCGGCAACCTCGGTCTCGCGCAATCCCTCCCTTACCACTGCACCACACACTCACTTTGTCTAGATCTCATTTTTATTCCCCACATATTATACAAACCTGACGGAAAATTGAATATTTGAGTGTCCAAATGAATTTAAATGAAAAAGTGGTGAACTACAAAGTTTCATAACTTTTCGAGATCTACAACTTTATTAATAGTGTTTTTCATCCGAGGATTTTTTTTAAAAAAATTGAGTTTCAAATTTTAAATTTCAGAGGTAATTATCTTCAACTAGATGCATTCAAATAAAAAAATTCAACTACAAAGTTTCATAACTTTTTAGGAACTACAACTTTCATGTAGAGCCTTTTTTCATTTGAAGTCATTTAAAAACTTAAATTTTAAAATTCAGAGGCATTTCTACTAGTGGTTGCAAATTACGAACCGCCAGTAGAAATGAGATTTTTACTTGCGGTTGTCTTAAAAAACTGCCAGTAGAAATGAGTGCTATTTCTTCTGTCGGTTCTAAGACAACCGCCAGTAGAAATGCATTTCTATAGGCAGTTCGTAATTTGGTCCCACCGTTTGATTTTCACTAACGCCCGTTAATCAAAACCGCCAGTAGAAATAAATTCATAGTGTTAAGAGAAATTATTTTTGTACTAGTGTATTAATATTTTTCAAAATATATTTAGTCAAGTTGTTTCTTATTGCGTTGTTAATCGGCGTCACCATCTTAAGTGCCATTTTCATGCTATTTCTTCCATGTTCATGATTGTATATCCGTTCAGATGTCCTCGCTATTTGTGACTCGATTATGCAAAGTAAGAAGAAAGAACTGCCCAAATCCAGCCTTTCATTAATTAATATTTTATTTTCTAATCGTTGTCCTTATCACTGCTTACTACAGTACACATATATGTAGAGTACTTATACCAATACAATACAAAAAAGGAAATCAAAGCATAAGGAATCTCCACGCAAGCACCCATTAGGTACAGTAGCTGGCACTAATTAATTTTCTCTAGATGCTTCTAGATTCCTATATATGATTAAACAATATCAAACCTACTAACATCAATTCACAAATTAAAACCCTTTTATTTCTTCAGTACTGTATCAAGTCACAGAACCCTTTTATTTTTCTTCAGGTACTGTACGTTGCGGCCGGCCGGCTATCCAAAGCCTGAAAGGCCGCACAGCATATCTGATAGCGTGAGAGACAGAGACAAGTTCCCATGCATATCGATCGCCATGGGAACATGCATGTGATCGAGAGGGATACCACCCACAGCATATCACCGGCCTCAGATCGGCCCATCAGCACGCATTAGCATTCAAATTTAAATGTGATGGATGATATGAGAAGCGGCGGCTCACAATTATTATATATATTGCGCGTGACAATAACACATGTGATATCGATGTGCAGCCACGCACGTACCGGCTGCCGATCGATCGAATAATTGAGCTTTCGGGAACGGAAAAGGTACGGTGTTGTGCCAAAGCATTTTTTTTCGCCTGGATGATTCGGACGCGTTTATTTTGATGTGGCGGCTATGGAATTTTCGTAGAAGGCTGGTTGACAGGAGATAGGGAGAGAGAGAGAGAGAAGAATAATCCTGGGCTATCATGCATGGGGGACTCTGATTTCATTAGGAGACTTGAGAGAGACAAAAAAGAACTGATCGGATCAGATGCTTCTTCGTTAATTAATATTATAAAATTATTAGTTGCCAGTACGTGTAAAAAAAAGACACAGATTAATGTAAGTGTTTGTCTCTATGAAAGATATGCCATTGTTATATCTAATCTAAGATGTATTCGAGGTATTACTTTTTAGATTTTATGAATTACCATATCCGCCAGATCACAAATGCATCAATTCAATTTAAAAGAAGATCTTTTTATATCTAAAACACTTTCCTTATTTATCATATTTTCTAAATTTAAAAATAAATAAATATATATACCTCCCAGGAGGTAACAGGTGATCCTAACTGTCCAATCAAAATAAATGAATGAGTCACAATTATTTGGGTATATATACCACAACAAAGTCCAATACTAAAAGAAATGTTGCGTATACCCAGTGACAAGCTTAAGGAAGAAATTTTATATGTCTACTAACGAGCAACTTTTGTTTACATCCGTAGATAGACCAGGGATTTGGGAATGAAGAAGAAGAAATTGAAAAGAGGTAAGCTCTAACACTAACGCCGAAGCTCATATCTATGGTTATGTTTTCTTTTTAGTTGTATCATGTCGGTGATGCGTCCATCGACCTCACAGTTTCCTATAGTACGATGACCTCGTCAACCTTAACATATGTTGGTTTAGCTTTACGGAAAGTAAAGATAAAAATATATGTACACATGTGTGCTCATAGAGATGAGTTTGTGTATACGAGTCATCTTTAAAGCAAGGTATTATTGGTACAATTCCTTTTCCATTTTTGCTGTTTCAAAAGGGGTATCCATGTTTTTTCGGTATCTTTTGAAGAGCCCAAAAGAGGAGAATGGGGGAGGGTTATGAAAATGACTAACATCGACCTATGAAAGACACGCGCAAATTACAATGCCAAGCACTACTTCTCAGGCACAAGATTAAGCTAGTATCTAGAAACATGTGCTAATTGCACTTCTTATGTATGCTAATTAGTTAACTATATATAGGGGGTGCGTGGGCTAAAGTTTAGCCTGGGTCACATTGGATGTGTGGGTGCGTACAAAGAAGACAAAACATGAGCTAATTATATAACTAATTGCGATAATATTAGCACATGCTTATTTTTTTTGGAAAGAAGACAGACGAACGAGAAATTCTTTTGTATTTTTGAAGAAATCTTGTTAAGATGATGTCTCATCTAGTAAGAAATACACTTGTTTTTACAGTGATTTTGGATTTAATACTGGGCTTCCAAACGGCCCATGATTTCACATTTTGGTTCGCCCCCTGGGAACTAAGATGCTTGGTCCAGGCAACAATCGCTCGCACGCAGGCATCTAAATTTGGTTGTCTGTGATTGTCTGGCCCAGACAGCTTTCTTAGGGCCGCAAGTAAACAAACAGAGAAAGTGGGCCAGATTTAGTGGCGTGGAAGGGGACACGCACGAGGGCCGCCGAGCGAATGTGAGAATAGGCTTCGGGTGCACTGTTCCTCAAAAAAAAAAAAAAAAACTAGTGCTACTAGTAGACAGGATACTTGATCGAGGATCCAGTATGTACGAGAAAGAACCAAGGCCAGTTTTATATGCACTTTGGGGTAGCAAGTAAAGGCCACAACGGTCCAAGAAAGACAAGAGTTTCTTTTTTATGACTACTTGTATACAATAGTATTTTTTTTATTGCAACTACTTGTATTTCATAAGCAAGACAAGAGACTTGTTGCATCAGGAAAGAGTTGGAAGACTTTTGTGATCCTCTTTGGTGGCGAAATCCAAAGCATGCACTTTGCGCGGTGCCTTGCTGGCGCCGATGCGACGAGTCGATGGGCGTTCGCGTGGCGATGCATGCACGACGAGATACTTTAAGGCTTCGTTCGTTTGTTGTGGATTCAATACCGGAGCAGAATTGTTCCCGCCCTGGAATGAGTGGATACGGGCCTGTCACTCATTCCCTGCCCTGTAACTATTCCCTGTCTGTAACTGTTCCTTGCTTCAACCCTCTGCTGTTCGGCTTGCTTGGGATTCAAAACAGGTACTGCATGCTAACAGCAGATACGTACTGTTGGATACTGCGCTGTCGCCTCGCAGATACTGGCATGGGGATTCCATCCGGAGGGTCAGAGACCAGGCTCCGATCCGGGCCTTGCAAAACGTGGGAATGGGCAGGCCGGATTAGGTTTCATTCCGGGCCAGGCCGAAACGAACAGACGATTTATTTCGCATCTGGAATAGAAACGGGCCGCTGCAAACCACCCGGAACGGGCCTCGGAACGGGCCAATCCGCCAGAACCGAACGAGGCCTAAATGATTTTGTTGCGGTTGAGTATACAAGTAACAGTTGGCAGCCAATCATCGGCACGCTGGCGGAGAAGTGTGTGCCAATACCTATCTCGATGGGAGCCGAGATAGTAGTACGTACAGTAGGAAATACAAAAAGGATGCGCGCGCGTTCCGGTTCAGCGGCCGGCGACGGCAACGGCAGCGGTAGCGGCCGGTGGAGGTGTCTTGTGGTGCGTCGTCGCAGTCGCAGTCAGCTTCATCAGCAGCACGAGTCTCTCGGTGTCGTCGGTCCCTCTCCCTATCGTAGTCTGTCGTGGCTGCATCGTCTGCATGCATGCGTTTCATCCGGTGGAGGCGGCACAGCGGGTAGCACCGGATCCTATCCTATTCCTATCGGAGACGACGACGATTCCGGAAAGCGACAGAGACGACTGAGACCTTGCTTTGCCTGAGCAAACACCTTGGATTGGATTGGCTGATTGGCACAAAGGGGATCCGAGGTGAAGAAATGAAACAACGCAGGCCGGGAGAGCAGCCGCTCCGCTCCGCTCCCCCGGCCCGGCCGGCGGCGCCCGCCGGTTTATAGATGAGAAGAAGAAACTGAGACAGCCGCGGGATGCCGGGAGCTAAAGCTAGGACTCTACCGGCCGGCCGGTCGTCCGCTCCCCCGCCCGCCCGCGGAATTCCACTTTTTCTTTGCATTGCATTATTAGAAATGTGGGACCCGCCCCCGGTCCCCATCTAATCATCTGAGCTGCCTGCCACTGCCAAGTGCCAAATGCCAAGTAGGAGTACGAGTAGTGGCCGACTGGCCGGTATCCCGTGTCTTCTAGGCTCGCCGCGACGATCGAGCGAGCGACGACTATAGATTGGGCGTGCTGTACAAGGTCCAACTGTCCAAGTCCAACCCACCCACCTTGGGATCGAGAGCTACCTAGCGAGCGAGGAGGCCACAGGGAGAGCCAGAGGTAGCGACTAGCTAGCTAGCTAGCTATGGCGGAGGAAGCAGCGTCTGCTCCGACGGAAGCCGCGCCGCCGCCGCCGGCGCCGGGGAAGATGACGATGGTGGTCGGGGTGGACGACAGCGAGCACAGCTTCTACGCGCTGCAGTGGGCGCTGCAGCACTTCTTCCCGCCGGGACAGCCGCAGCAGTACCGCCTCGTCGTCGTCACCGCCAAGCCGTCCGCCGCATCCGCCGTCGGACTCGCCGGCCCAGGTTAGTAGATGTGGCTTCCGATCGACCTCTCTGGTTCCCCATCTCTTCATCCTAATCATAATCGATCCATTGATGATTCGTTGGTTCAGGCGCCGCGGATGTGCTGCCGTACGTGGACGCGGACCTCAAGAAGACCGCGCTGCGCGTCATCGACAAAGCCAAAGCACTCTGCGCGCAGGTGAGCGACGCTGTGTTCGAGGCGGTGGAGGGGGACGCCAGGAACGTCCTCTGCGAGGCCGTCGAGAGGCACCACGCCGAGATGCTCGTCGTCGGCAGCCATGGCTACGGAGCCATCAAAAGGTACTAGGTCCTTCTTTCCCAAGCTCACTATCTCACTGCTCTCTTCTCTTCTCCCCTGTTTCCCAACTGTCTAAAACAGAGTTGATTGTTGCCATCTTCAGTACTTGACACTGATTGCAAGGACGACTACCACTAACAAAAAGCTAGCCTAACTAATCTATACGTAAGATGAATGAAAACCATACTTGACATGCTTATCTCCTGCAAATTGCTTTCACTGTTTTCACATAGATGGTGTTGGAGTTAATGTTCTTTTCATGTTCTACTGACTACAGTGCTGCCCTGTGTCGTGTGGGTTGGTTAGCCTTAGCCACTTGGATGCTCTTTGGCCAGCCCGTTTTGGCTAACCTTTCTTTCTTGTATATAAATTTCATTCGTCTTTGTTTGTTTTTTTAGAAAAAAGAACGACGGTGCTGCCTTTCTTCACTTTTCCTTTCACATGGTCCGTAGATCTGCATCTACGAGGCAAAACAGAATATGAATATATCCGTAATGATATCTGCACTTGTTGACGACAACATACAAAATACCAAAACTTTATTTTCCATGACTAATGAACTAGGAGAGGCTAAACAAATCTACTTCAAGTCTTATTACTGTCCTCAGTTCACTTTCGTATTATTATTGACTTTCCTCAATCTCCCCTCAGGGCTGTTCTTGGAAGTGTGAGTGATTACTGCGCCCATCACGCGCACTGCACCGTGATGATAGTAAAGAAGCCCAAGCAGCACAAGCACTGATTGATGATTTGATGATGAATGCTCCAATTTTACAGATCATTACGTACACTGCATATATATGTACTGTAAAAGTTGTTTAAACGTCCGTTTTGTGAATGAGTAATCGGATCAACCATCACACAAGTATCTGCTGCATGCAATCCTTCTACATGGGGATTGAGAATTACAAATAATTGATTGTTCTGGGAACCTCAAAATAATGTCATGGACATGTCCCCGAGAATTTCTAGAGAAAACGAATGAAGACAGTGGCCACATGGAGAGATGAAGTTTCATTCTTTGTGTTGCTGTCCTGCTGATGCGCGCTTCATTATATATGTATGTGACGTGACTAGCAAAGATGTTTGTACGTTGCAATAAGTAAAAGTTACTCGCATTCAAAAAAAAGTAAAAGTTTCTCGTAATGCAATGTTTTTTTTTTATTTTTTTTTATCAGAGGCTCAATAGTGTTCTTGTTCCTGATCATAGAAAATGAATATACATTATCATTTCACTAAATTAAGCACATTTGGTGCTGGGTGGGATATGTAGCAGTCCCATGACCCTCCCAAACCATCAGCCACCTCTGCTTTGACGCCAGCACAAATTAGCTCTCAATTGCATTCACTTATTTGCCATAGCGTTCCAGTAGCAAGAACCATGCTTCAGGCCTTACTTATTGGGAGTACAAAAAAGACACAAGTCAGGACACATATTTGCACGTGGCCAAGCCAAAACGGGAACTAAGCATGCAAATATTCAATTCAAAGTAAGCATCATATAGTGGAGATGATAGTGGAGATGACTGGTTTTGTCGAAAACAAGAAATGACTGGGATTTTAACGATTGTCTAATTGAATCCCCTAAATATATTGCTTACAAAACTGTTGGATTTATGAACCAACTAGAAGGGTACGCGTATGATGTCGCGCGTGCAGTTGATGATCGTGCCTATGTGTTGTGGTGAACTGGTGTTCTGAAGGCTCATTCGTTTGTAGCGGTAGTAGGACTAAATCTATGTATATGGTTGTGTTTTTTTATATGGTATACATCTGCATCTAAAGGACAATAATAACTACTCAAGGTTATCTCTAAGAACGACTAACGCAAAATTAAGAAAATCCATGATCGAATGGTAGAAACTAGTGAAGTTTATACTGGATAACTTTTTGCTTTAAGACAATATATATCCTCTTTTAAATATGGTGGCGCAATAGGACTGCTAGCGGTGACAGCAAGATAGACGCATGGAGGAGTCCGGTATGCTGAGTTCCTCTTATATACACGGAAGATTTTTTTATCACACGATGGTCGTGCGGTGGATTAGACGCCAGTGCGTCGGCTTAAAGAGGAGAAAAATGAAGCTGTCCAAAAAAATAACTGTACGTGGGCCCATGTGAATAGTGGTGGACCCCGTATAAACAGTGCATCGAGCACTGAGAGCGCATGGATTCCTTCCGCGATAAAGAGTTACATAGAAGAAGATACTAAAGGCAGAGAGGCCATGAACATAGAGGAGACGCTTCGGAAGCTATTGGAAGGGATGTGGATGTGTGGTTAACTGCCGCGGGGTGCTGAAGACTTGATTTCAGAGCTTAAGGAGTCGGCTTTCGCTGCTACTGCGTTTTATCAGTTTATTAGTGTCAGTGCAGGGTTACTACTTGTTTTTGTTTCCCTTTTGTTTGTTGTTAGCCGTGGGGCTGTGTAGGAGGAGTTTGTAAGCTAGTATACCCAGCAGCTACTCTATGCTTCCAATATAAGTAGGGTGAATCCTTTGGTCTAGAAGGTAACGATTGGGATGTGCTGAATAGCTCATAGCTTTGAGCTACCATAGAAATCAAAACTGATTGTTGATGTTGTGGTAGCCTCTGATCTGTGCAGGTAACGACCCGATCATAGGCATTGATGGCAGCATTTGTGCATAACCAACTCAATTCTTGATCCAGAGAATGGCAAACGAGAACATGTATCTCTATGAGCACATTCACCATGCTCTGAATAATTCTAGTGCAAACATCTCCCACTCATCTGTTTCCCTAGTGCTTCATCCAAATTGAGATTATGAATGATTCTAGTGCATTTGTGCTAAGCTCTTGTATCTAGTGGCATAAGTGATCAATCTAGCTGCGGTTTTATTAGGGTCGAAATGACAGAGCTTCTTTCAGACAGCTTTCTTAAGGCCGTAACTAAATAGATCCTAGATGCTATGCTACAGAAAATGTGAGCCAGATTTTGTGGCGTGGAATGGGACACGCACGAGGGCCGCTGAGCGAAGGTGAGTGAGAATGGGCTTTACGTGGACTGCTCCTCCAGTTTGGGCACCCAACTACTCAAATCAAAATTCCCTAAAAAAACTCTCAAATCAAAAGAAGACAAAAACTAAGAATTCCCAAAAAACTAACAACACAGCAGGCTACTTGATTGTGGGCCCTGGTACTAATGGCCAGGATACGACGGTATGAGAACCAAGACCCAGTTGTATGTATTGTAGCAAAAAAAAGGCCACGATGCTCCAAGTCCAAGCAAGCAAAGCAAAGAGTTGCGCGATCCGATGCGATCGTAGTCCGCTTTGGTGCCGCCGATGTGACGAGACGAGCCGACGTTCCGTAGCGCACTGGGTTGCGGTTGCAGTTGTGTACAAAACGGGCCGTATCATGATGGCCACGCGGACCGCGGATGGAGAACTGGGTTTCCAGCCGGTGGAGGTGTCTTTGTGTGGTTGTGCGTCGTCGCACGCAGGCAACCAGCTTCGGCAGCACGAGTCTGTCGGTCTCTGTCCATCCAATTCATCAAAATTCATCCGGTGGAGGCCGAGGCGGCGACAGCAGCAGCAGCGGCTGGATCCTAGCCGAGACGACGATAGATTCCCTTCTGGAAATGAGAGCGACTGTCTGGACTGGATTGGATTGGCAACTGTGAGTGTTGGGTGAGATGAAACGGACAGGGGGCGGCGCCTGCCGGTTTATTACAGAGATAGAGAAGAAACAGAAACAGCCGCGGGATGCCGGGAGCTCTAGCTAGGAGGAATCTTGGGGCTCACTCACTGCCGGCTGCCGGCTGCCGATTGAATTCTGCTCCAACTGTCTCAGAATTCTTTTTCGAGTTCACTGAGCTTGGACACTCCATCCAGAGGGTGAGCCTTTATGCCGATGATATGGTGGTCTTCTTGGCGCCCAACGAGCTTGATCTGGTGCACATGAAGAGGGCCCTGCAGCTGTTGGGTCAGGCTACGGGGCTGTTCGCTAATCTCGACAAGAGTGTGGCCACGCCGATACGCTGCTCGGACGACCAGGTGGCCAGGGTCCGGGACATCCTCGCCTGTCGGGTGCAGGACTTTCCAAGTAGATACTTGGGGATCCCGCTGTCTGTCTTCAGGCTGTCTAGGGCTGACGAGCAGCCCCTCATCGACGCCATTGCAGCAAAGATCCCGGCCTGGCGTGGTTCCATGCTGAACGTGATGGGACGCACCACGCTCGCCAAGGCCACCATGTCAGCCGTCCCGGTTCACATGGCGACGGCGCTGAGTCTGTCTCCCTGGGCGATTCAGCGCATCGACAAGCTGCGCCGCTCCTTCATCTGGGGCGGGGCGGCTGAGGTGGCTGGCGGTCGCTGCAAGGTCGCCTGGGAAGTCGTGACCAGGCCTACCTCCTTGGGCGGCCTGGGCGTCCGCCGACTGAGGCGCCGCCGGCGTCGCGCTGCGCTGCGTTGGCCCTGGCTCAGCGAAACAGAACCCGGGCGTCCATGGCAGCATCTACGACACGGACGAGGGCGCCGTCTCGACCCTCTTCCAGGCCTCCACTTGCTCGGTGGTGGGGGATGGTCAGTCCACGCTGTTTTGACGGATTCCTGGTTCTGAGGGGAAAGCATCCGCACGCCGCGCCCGGGCTGTGTTCGGGCTGTCCCAGCGCGCCGCCGCCGGGGTGCACTGTGGCTGAGGCGTTGGAGGGAGCCGCTTGGGTGCGACACATCGTTGGACATCGCTCGACTCGGTTGCTGGCAGAGTTCATCCTGCTGTCTAACCGTCTTGAGCTCGTCCATCTGACACCGGGAACGCCGGACACCTTCACCTGGCGCCACGCCGCTGATGGGGTTTACTCCGCGGCTTCGGCGTATGGAGCCATGTTCCTAGGGTGCTCTCGGCCCTTGGGAGCTCGACAAATCTGGAAGACGTCGGCGCCGCCTCGCGTCAAGTTCTTCTTCTGGCTCATCCTACACGGCAGATGCTGGACGGCGCATCGGCGTTGGAGGCATGGGCTCCAGGCTGACTGCACCTGTGGCTTGCCGTGTAAGGTTCGGACTATTCCGCTTCTGCTTAACTGTCTCAGAATTCTCATCACTTTCCCGTTCCGAGAGACAACTGCATACTCTTCATCGGTTATAAATAATAAATATTATTGATTACTATCATACTCTCTCTGGTTCCATATAAGTGGCGTGAGGAGGAAGATTACAGAGCCAAGACGTGTTGATTGCAGCCACGGGGCGTCATCCTCTTCATCGGTTTAAGGAAATCGAGTACCAGCACATAACCAGCCCACGGAAAACCAACATGACGCGTAAAATTCGGTCTGGGCTGGAACCCGTCTACCCACCGAGACTTCGAGAGCTGCTATCCGGTCATGGGTAGAACTCATCCAAACCAACGAAACCAGAAAGAAAACCCTAGGTGACCACGACAACGGCGGCGGCGGCGGTTGGAAATGCTACGCGGGCATAGGGGTGGCGTGCGTTAGCGTGAGCGCGACACTGGAGGTCGCGGGCAAAGAAGCGCTGCACGGAGGTCGCGGTAGCAAGCGCAGCGATGGGCGCGGCGGCGAGCATGCTGGCAGCAGGCGTGAGCTCGAGCACGGCGCCCGGTGAGCACGAGCTCGAGTGTGGAGCTGGTGGGCGCGAGTGTCGTGGCGGCGGCGGCGCTGGGTACAAGCGTGGCGCCAGGCATGGCGGCAGCGAGCACCCTGACTACGCTCGGGACCTTGAGATGGAGGCAGCACTGGTGGCCGAGAAAGAGTGGGAACTACGAGAAGCTTGGGCATCTTTCTCCGTCGGCCCCAAAATGGAGCATCGCTCGCCGTTCTTGCCAAGATAGACCTTGATGGAAATACCCGAGCCTCTGATTCAGGGTTCAGCGACACCAGCGCACAACACCTCCAAGCTTCTAATGAAGCTCTCAATCCATCTATAGAGAAGGTTCTTTCTATCTCATCCTCCTAGTACTACTCTCAAATGTGGCTAAGGAATTGGCTGAGAAAGTTCAATCAGCCCTTATTGAGTTATTTGGTTCTTTTGTTGAAACCGTTAGTGCTTCTAGCAATAGAACATGAAACGAAGCGCCAATTCACATAAATATAGATGGATTGGATGAATAAAATCCATGGGATATGTTGGCATCTCAGTTTGAACAACATATAGAGGTAGTTGGGGCTAAGGAAAATGATTTAGAGCTATCAAGGTATTTGGATGAGAAGCTCAAAAAAAACAAAGATTTTGATATATTAAATTATTGGAAAGTGAACACTAATAAGTACCCTGTATTATCTCTCCTAGCAAAAGATGTGCTTGTTGTGCCTGCTTCGATAGTGCCTTCAGAGTCAGCTTTTCGCATAGGTGGGAGGATTATTGACCCACTTCGATGAAGTTTATCAACTAGCACTGTTGAAGCTTTAATTTGCATACAAAGCTAGCTACATACATCTCTTAGTCCAGTAAGTGTAAGAGATGCCGCCGAAGATGTTCAAACATACGAGGATATTAGAGAAGAATTTCTATCCAAGAACAACATTGATCGTGAAAATCACATTGATATGTTGCTTTTCCTTCATGTCTGATATTGGTTTATTCATTGCCAAACTTATGAGTCTTAACATTCAGTAAGACATTTTAGCATAGCATCATTTGGCTAAATATTGTGTTATGTAGTGAGATGGCTGCAATAGAAGTAATGTGCAGTGCCTGGCTGTGCTCATTTGGTTGCACTGCAGCTGCTGCTGTTTGCTGTCACTGAGATAAAACTTTAAACTGTTGTATGTAGTCAGTAACTTAGCATAGCATAGCATAGCACCACTGTAATGTGCAGTAAGTTGGCATCAATCATCACTGGCCGGTTATGACTTGAGCAAGTTAGTTAAGATGGTCTGAAAGTAAAACTTGGCATCAATCATCATGTGTAGTTGAAGAACAAAAGTTTACTTCTTGAAAAATTAAGTTTAGCCATATCTGTGATAAATTAGACTAAACAAAAATTTATCTATGTTTTTCGGTAGATTTCATTGAGTTCGACGAAGCTTAGAATTTTGATGGAAGTTTGAAAATATCAGTATGCTGCTAGTCCAAAAGCTACGGATGTTTCCGGTGTTCCTTTATGTTCTGATTAGCTATTACTATTCAGTGAGAAATCACCAGCGTAAAAACGCTTGGTAACTGCCGCCGACCATTAAATAGGAGCACATGTTAAAGTACTACGCCAGATAAAGTAGCTATTATAGACTGGAGGGAGTAATTAGTATCGTTAGAAAGATTTTTTGAATATAGTTCTTTTAACAAATTTGTTTAAAGTCACAAATATTACACATACGAGTATTTTTTATAAATGGAGTCAAAATTTGCAGCACGCACCAAAATCAACTAGTAGAGGATCAGGTGGGTGGGTGTTAACCGGTGGAGTGGAGGATCAGGTGCTTGCCACTGCCAAGTGCCAGCCAATGCCCAAGTAGCAGTGGTATCCCGTCTCTTCTAGTAGGCTCGCGTGGGAGCAGAGCACACTAGCAGACGTCGCCGCGATCGATCAAGTGACTGTGCGTCGTGCTGTACAAGGAAGGAACCCAACCCAACCCACCCACCTTGGTTGGGATCGATCGAGAGGGGAGGGGGATCGATCCTATTCCCATCCAGGCGAGCGAGGAGCGAGCGAGCGAGCGAAGGAGCCAGAGCCCAGCAGAGGCAGCTAGCTACAGCCATGGCGGAGGAACCAGCGTCTGCGTCTGCGCCTGCGACCGAAGCGCCGGCGCCGGGGAAGATGACGATGGTGGTCGGGGTGGACGACAGCGAGCACAGCTTCTACGCGCTGCAGTGGGCGCTGCAGCACTTCTTCCCGCCGGCGCCGGCCGGAGCCGGGCAGCAGCAGTACCGCCTCGTCGTCGTCACCGCCAAGCCGACCGCCGCATCCGCCATCGGACTCGCCGGCCCAGGTGCGTCTCCATCATCCATGTGCGGATATTGGGGCTTCCGACCTCTCTGATTCGCTGTGTATCGTAATCGATCCATCCATGGGTTCATTCAGGCGCCGCGGATGTGCTGCCGTACGTGGAGGCGGACCTCAAGAAGACCGCGCTGCGCGTCATCGACAAAGCCAAAGCGCTCTGCGCGCAGGTGAGCGACGCCGTGTTCGAGGCGGTGGAGGGAGACGCCAGGAGTGTCCTCTGCGAGGCCGTCGAGAGGCACCACGCCGAGATGCTCGTCGTCGGCAGCCATGGCTACGGAGCCATCAAAAGGTTGGTCCTTCTTTCCCATCTCACCTCATTCTGCCTCTCTGCTCTCTTCTCTTCTCCCCTGTTTCCCAGCTACTACAACAGAGTTGATCGTTGCCATCTTCACTCGTCACTGGTTGCACCAAGGATGATTACCACCAACGAAAAGATGAACGAAAAGTCGAAAACCATCATGCTCGTCTCCCATCGATGCATGGTGTTCGATGCTAATGTTCTTTTCATGTGCTATTAGCTTTGCATCTATGCGGCAAAACGTATAGAATATCAGTAATCATATCTGCACTTGTTGGCAACATGCAGAATACCAAATCTTTATGTTCGATGACCAGTAAACAAGGCTAAACAAGAATTATTTTGCGTGTACGATTCGCACAAATTAAGAATGAGGAAGGGGCGTAATCCTTGAAGTGTGATAATCTAGACCATAGCGCCTCACAAATACCTCCATGTATTGAGAACAAAAGAAATGGCTATTTTGAATGATCTATACACTTGTTTGCATTGGACCTGCCTTCTATACAACTCCTATCTTTCACTTTGTCTGCGGGCTACGGATCTCTTTACTACAATGGCCACTGCTCTGCTTTACATTTCGTCTCTAGTACATACATCCCATTCCTCGTCTACTTCAAGTCTCTCTCTCTTTCTTTTTCACCGGAAAGATCTACTTCAAATGTCTTGTTCTCAGTTCAGTTTTCGCATTATTCACTTTCTTCAACCTCCCTCAGGGCTGTTCTTGGAAGTGTGAGCGACTACTGCGCACATCACGCGCACTGCACCGTGATGATAGTAAAGAAGCCCAAGCACCACAAGCACTGATTGATGATGAATGCTCCGATTTGACAGAAGATCACTACGTACACTGCAAATATTTGTACTGTAAAAGTTGTGTATGCGTCCGTTTGTGAATAATCGGACCATCAACCATCACACCTTCGGTTGCTTCTACAAGTATCCGCTGCATGCAATCCTTCTACATGGGGATTGAGAATTACAAATAATTGATTGTTCTGGGAACCTCAAAACTACGTATGTATGTATGTATGTATGTGTTTATGTATTAATGTGTTGAAGTATATGTGATTGCAACTTCTTTTCTGTGAGCCGTGGGCTTGTATGTATATTTTAGGTAGAGAAAATGATATATCTACCATCACAACATGATAAGGGTGATGCACGTGGTCTACTCAGTCTGATACATGATCACTCCAAACTTGATTACACAGACATGTCATGGACATGTTCCCGAGAATTTCTAGAGAAAAAAAACAAGAGGTAAATATTTATAAGCAAAATGTGAAGACAGTGGTCACAAGGATAGATGAAGTTTCATTCATCGTGTTGCCCCCCGCGAGGGGTTCTCGCTCGTCCTCCAGGCAGATGCGGGCCGACCTGCTTTTCTGCTAGGCCCGCCTCAAAAACAGCCTTGATGGCTCATGCAGACGCCTGGTATTAGTGTTGCGGTTGTGGGTTTAAACAGATTCAATACCATATTTTGCTCTTTTCGTCAGTTAAATGTGCTAACTTTAGATTGTATGAATAGATTTTTTTTTTTTTCCGCAATCCTACAATCGAAGCTGTAATTTTCTGGGAGCAATATAAGTTGCAGTTCTGCAGTTCTGGGAGCTGTTCAGCTACATTTGTTTTTTTTTTTTTTTTTTTTTTTTTTTTTGCGAACAAGCTACATTTGTATTTGACTGAGCCTGCAATGTAGTCCATAATGATAGCTGTTACAGTTCTGCAATATAGTCAAAATGCCAATCTACTTGGGTTTTTGGGTGTACATACATGTTCAGAACACGTTCATGTCTTGTGGATATCAAGTTCAGTCATTTAGTCATTTGTGTTGTGTCGTCTCTTCAATCTAAATTTTTGCTTCTCTGTTACAGTTAGAGTGTAATACAATATGTGTTAATAATGATGATAGCTGCTAGCTAATTTGCAAACTGTAATTTGGTCAAGAATTTACTATAAGGTCAGGAACAGATAGTGCTCTTGCTTGGTCTCATTTGTGCAGTTAACCTTAGATTTGATATGAAGGATCATCCTTGCAATATTTGATTCATTGGACTATCTCCATTTGTTTATAGTAATTTAGCAAGAGATGGTTGCCTGAACCTACCGTAGATGGCTATAGTAATTTGGATATCTGCCGGTCGGAGTCATAAAATTTGGAATTTTTCTTGGCTTTGAGGGTCGGAGATGTCATGTCAGTGGTGATTTGCATAATGTAATGATAATCAGCCTAGCTAGCTTTATCAAAAGCAGCTTGCATCAAAGTCGGACTGTCCTTGTATACAAGGAGAGCAGATGTATCAACTAAAGGAAGAAAGAAGTAGATCTACTATTCAGTTCACTTCTCTGAGAAACTAGCAATAATGTTTTTCTTCATTTACTACCCCTGATGATCCCACCTCATCTGAAATACTAGCAGACATTTTTCCAGGCCTTTGCCTTTCCACTGAAGTCCAAAGCATAGAACCTTTTTTTTATTAATTTCTACAGTGAAAGCATTTAGAAAAGGTCTTGCAAAAAAAAAAAAAAAAAAAAAAAAAAAAAAAAGCTTCAGAAAAGGCTCTGTATTCCCATTGCTGTTGATGATGCCTTCATGTGCAGTGCGGTTGCGTCTTAGTACTTATTATGCCCTTCCAGCTCTAGGCATTAGGCTTTAGGTTTGCTGCTTGTGTTCTTCACATGATCATCAGAATGCCATGAGCCTCAATCTCTATTTTTAACTGATAAGAATGAGCGATCTTGTCACCAGCTTAGCTTGTTATTTGAATAGAACTGACCAAATGAATTATGTCACTGGCCAGGTTTTTGTTGCAGAGGATGAGAGGAAAAGGAAGTAGAGGAAGTAGGGCCAGCTATTTTCTTTAATTAGTTTCCTGTTAGAGTTGATTGGAAGAAGATAGAAAATTCAGGGAAAGGGTGTCTATCTGTTTCATTTATATTTATATATCGTATATCATCTGGAACCTTTTAATATTCCTTATTTCTCTGTTTGAATGATTCAGCGATAAACACTGAGAAACATGTATGTACACGTACATGTTAAATGACTTCATCTCAGCTTTGCTTGTTATTGAAATCTCAACTTGGTCTGTACATACATACACGTATACCTCCGGCAGACGTACACGTTTTTTTTTTTTGATCAAACATACCTGTATTCAAAGTTAAGGAGAGTACAAAACAACTACAGGTACATCATCTAAGGATACAGAGGACAGGTGTGCTTGACAGAGGCCAGATCCGCCGACGCCAGCCGCCGCCGTCGCCTGCAAGTCCGGCCACCGCCACCATCCCTAGGCTGGAAGAAGCTCCCTCGCCCTGTGGCTTTGAACTGAGCCGGAATAGACACGCCTTCGCTGAACACCCAGCCGGCCGGGGACACACCCTGAGCAAACTTCCAGCTTGAACCGAAACTCGCCGACGGCGACAACCACCACCGCGGGGACTTCGAGCTCGGTCCATCCTCCATACAGCCGCCGAACCACAGCTTCCTCTGCTTCCTTGCACCGAAAGGCCGGTTTGCTCGTCGCCTTGCCGAAGACGGAGGCGAAGAAGCACCGGCGAAGAGACTCCAAAAGAAGAACCGAGGTGAGCTGAAAGACCCGCTGGGTCTCCAAATCCGCTCGGCACCAAACTCACAGGCCCGCCGCCGCCATCGGAGCACCTGACGGCGAGGTGAAGGGAGGCCAGGAGAACCTTATTCCATGATGGCGGCGCCGCCTTCACCAACGAAGCACCGCCCGGAAAACTACTCCTATGGAGACCTAATCTACACCGCTGGACGGAGAGCCGCCGTTCCCCTCCACATCCGAGACCCCACGGGCCGCCGGAGGCGAAGAGGAGCGGCGAACTCGCCGGCGGGAGCACAAAGCGCCCCCTTTTCGCCGCTCTCACCTGTAGCTGGGAGAGAGTTCGAGAAAGAGGGAGAAGTGCCCAGACGTACACGTTAAATGATGGTTCAAACCACGATATCCGTCGGGGCAGGCGGGGCAAACAAAGAACTTTAAATGGGCTAACCACCGCTCTTGTATACGTTAAATGGATCGATGGTTCGACGCCGGTTCGGTCCATGGTTGATCCATCCCCATCTTGAGCTGGGCTGAAGCAGGTGGACCAGGATGTGCATGTTATGCTGGCGGGCGTAGCACTGCATGTTGCGCGGTCCGTCCGCAGGAGAGCCTGCTTGCATCCCGGCCCTATCTGTTTTTCTATTTGTGTTTTGTCCACACTGAGATTTGTATTGGTTGCTTTATTTGATTTGGACTTCAAAACTTCTCAAGTTCTAACATGCAGCAATTAGTCAAAAATTGACGCGGCTATTGGGTGCTTATTTCTATGCATGGGGGGCATTTGTTTTTTTTCCCTGTGGCAAGGAAAAAAAAAATCAAAATCTTGATTGGTGGACTATATATCTATCTGAGAGACTAGCACACGTCGATGAAGAAGATGAACAGCACATAAACTCGTGAGCAAGTTCATGAGCGATGCAGGGAATCTTGTTGGTTTGCCTTTCCTCAGGAACGGCACTAGGCATTAGCTGATTCCTTAGTTCCAAACATTGCTACAGTGAATAAAAGGCTTGTTTGGATGGCCAGTTTTAAGACCAAAACCCCTGTAAAATACAGATCTAGAAAATTATGCAAGCCAGTCCTAAAAACACTGTTTGGATGATCAGTTTGGTTATTAAATTTACACCTTTTTTTTAGACCAAAGACCATTATGGTCCTGCTTATATTGAAAGCATGATGTAGCTGCTGGGGATACCAGCTTACAACTCGGCACAGTCACATACCAAAAGACAGAAGAGACAGATAGCCTCAAAGGCCAAAAGGAAAGTTCTGGGGTCACCAAAGCTAGGGACATGGAAAAGAACTAGACCTGACATCAGTAAGGATAGGCTACGAGAACTAAAACTTTGAACTGCCTTCTGGACCACTTTCACATCCACCTCTCAGAACTTCAAAAGAGCCATGCATCTATCTTCCTTGTCTTCTAGACATGGATTACCACATGCGCATTCCTTCCTGCAGCTTCGCGATCGTGTCCTCCATCTTCCCCCTCTCCACCGGCTTCAGCAACCTCATCCACTGTGACAAAAAACGCAAAGCCATGTGAGCAACTGATTTAGGTGATTTGATTAGACAATTATTGAAAACCCAATCGTTCCTTGTTTTCCAAAGACTCCACACAACACAGGCTAGGATAAAGAAAACAGTTATGTCCTTAACAGGACCCATGCCCACACCCATAGCCACCTCAAAACTCCTAATAGAGATAGGTCTTACTTGCCACCTAAGACTTACTCCCACCCAACCCAAACCACCTGAGCAGTGGGACAGTTAAAGAAGAGATGGTTTCTAGTTTCTAGCTTCCCAAAATATATGCAATTTTCTGCATCTTTTTTCTTTCTGATTTTTAACCGCTCCCCAGTCTGCACTCTATCATGCCATAGCATCCAAAGGAAAATTTTGATTTTTAAGGGCAACTTGCTCTGCCACATCTTAGTCATCCTCAAATCCACCTCTCCACTGTTTTTCATGAACCTGTACATCGACTTGACTGAAAATTTGCCTGATGACTCTAGTCGCTAGACCACCTCATCCTCTTCCTCATGGATCTCGATTTGTTCCAAAGATTGATATAGCTTATTCCATTCTATCACTTCTTCTGAACCCAATCTTCTTCTAAAATCGAATTTCCAATCCTTCTCATTCAACTTTGAAATAGACCAGTCTTGTTGATTACTTATTCTGAAGAGTCTAGGGTAAATGGTTTTCAGGGGAGCATCCTCCAACCATATGTCCAGCCAGAATCTAACCCTTGTTCCATTGTGCAACCTCCATTTAACTCCTCTTTCATACCATTCTCTGGCTTTAGTCAGGCCCTGCCAAAATTGTGAACCTTCTTTTTTATTGTACTGACAAACACTTCTCCCCTTTAAGTATTTTTTTTTCCTCAACACCTCTAAAGCTAGACTGTTGTCACCTCTATCCAACTTGAACAACCATTTGGCCAACATAGCTGTGTTCATGGTTCTTGTATCTGCAAAACCCAAGCCACTAAACTCTTAGGGAGTAGCAAGAGCTTCCCATCTTGTCATGTGGTATTTCTTTTTGTTTCCAACACCTTCCTAGAAAAATCTACCCCTGGCTGAATCCAACCTTTTCTGTGTTCCTTCATGCAAATGGTAAAAACCCATACAATACATTGGGATACTAGACAAGTTAGAATTGATTAGAATTGACATCCCTCCATATGACAGGTGATTACATTTCTAGGTTTCTATTCATTCCAGACACCTCTTCAAAACATGATAAAATGAATTTCAAGTTGATGATGTTATCCTGAGAATTTTGAATAAACAAGACTGTGTCGTCAGCATATTGTAAGTGGGTCAACCCTTCTTCTACCAGATGAGGAGTCACTCCAGTTAGGATGCCATTCCTTGATGCTTTATCCAACATAGCAGATAGGCCATCTGCCACAATGTTAAAGAGGATTGGAGAAAGGGGGTCTCCCTGCCTGAGGCCCTTGTAGCTTCTGAAATATTGACCCACCTCTCCATTTAGGTTAATGGCCACTTCCCCCGCATAAACCTTGCATGATCCAGTCAATCCACCTCTTGCAGTAGCCTTTTAGAACAAGCACCTCTTGTAGAAATTTCCAGCTGACCTTGTCATATGCTTTCTCAAAATCAAGCTTCAAAATAATGCCACTTTGTTTTTTGCTTGCCATCTCATGTAACACCTCATGAATTACTACCACTCCATCAAGAATATATCTACTAGGAATGAAAGCAGTCTGCTTTGGGCTAATAATCTTATTGGCCCCCTATTGAATCTTAAAGTTAAAGTTTTGGTGATAATCTTGTAAACCACATTGAGGAGATAGATTGGTCTATATTGTCTAATGTTGTTGGCCCCTTTGATTTTTGGGATAAGAGTAATGATTCCAAAATTCAGCCTAAAGAGATCAATAGTTCCATTTCTTAGGTCCTGCAACATTTCCAACAAGAGACCCTTAACCTGATTCCAGAACACTTTAAAGAAGCTAAGACTAAAACCATCTGGACCTGGTGCTAACCCCTCTCTCATACTCTTAACCACACCCTCAAGCTCTTCCACGGTAAAAGGTTTTGTTAGTTCCTCATTTTCATCCACGCTCACTTTGGTGTCATCTCCCCACATATCTGGAAGCAGCTGTATTTTAGACACTGGCTCACTTCCAAATAGCTTCTTGTAGAAATTAGTGATGTGCAGGATAAGTCAGCCTTCTTTGAAATTTGAACCCCATTATCTTCTAGGCTCTTAATCAAGCATTTTCGCTTTCTTCCATTAGAAATTCCATGAAAATATGCAGTATTAGCATCTCCCTCTAGAATCCACCTCTCCCCTCCTCTATTCTGCCACATGATCTCCTCCTTGCTATAGATTTCGACTAGTTCCTCTTTATAAGCATACCTAAGCCCCCACTCAGTATCACTCAAACCTAATCCTCAGCCTTTTTATCCAACTTCTCAATGATTAGAAGAAGATCTTGCTTCCTTTTCTTCATGTCTCCTCCCCAGTTGGCATTCCATCCTCTTAAACATTTCCTCAGACCACCTGGTATCTTGTGCCAGTATTCAATGCCTCTAAGATTATTCCTATCAGGCCACTTAGATACAACCCACTCAGTAAACCCTTCTTGTTTTAGCCAAGCCATCTCAAACCTGAAGATTTTTGACCTCACACCTCTAGTATTCTCATTTTCCACTAGTAAAGGATTATGGTCAGATCCAACCCTTGTAATAGATCTAGCAGATACCATGGGATAATGACTCTCCCAATTTGCATCCATAAAGGCTCTATCTAAAACTACCATGATTGGGTTAAGTTATTTATTTGTCTATATATATTTTTCCCCTCCTCTATGAATTTCTCTAAGCTCTGTATTAGCCACAAACTCATTGAAAGCCCACATCATCCCTAGATTAACATTGCCTGTTGATTTTTCCTTAGCTTTTCTAATCAGGTTAAAATCACCTCCAATTAGAGTGGGGATCTTTTCACTCAGAAGTAACACCTCTAAGTCTTCTAGAAATTTTTGTTTCATGTTGTCTTTGACTGGGCCATAGATCTGGATCAATCTCCACTTGAACCCATCTTCTTTCTGAATCAAGGTCACTGCCTGGAAGTGCCTATTCCCAATAGTGTTGATCACCTCTGCAAAGTCTTCATCAATTCCTATTAGCAGCCCACCTGAGTGTCCTGTAGCTGGTACCCAATCCCACTGATAGACACCCACCTCCTAGAGCAGTCAGCTATCTGTTAGTAAACTTTTGCTTAATGGTTTCACTTATGCAGATATAACTAAAATGATGCTCCTTAATATGGTTTTTCAGCTATAATCTTCTGCCTTTGCTGCCTATACCTCTTATATTCTAGAAAAGGATATTCATTTGACAACGTCATTTTGTTTACCTTTGGTGCCCTTTACTTCCACCTCTACAGCATCATTTGACACCTCTTTAATAACCAACTCTTCCAGTTCACTCAGCAAGTTAATGTGTTCATCCACCTCTAAAACCTCCTTCTCCCCTTGGAGAATAGTTTTTTCTTTTCAGCCTCTGCAAGAGTAGCCTGGGCTAACTATTTAGCTTTGATTAGATCAATGGCAGCATCTATATCTTCTAAGGACTCTCTCAGACTAATACCACACTTATAAGCTATAGAATTTAATTCCTCTACACTAATATCCTGGAGGATAGCAAAAGAGTTTTTAGACATACCTTGACTATCTTTCATCTCTGCCCTTCTTTCAGCTCTCTGGAGTATTGGAGTTCCAGTACCAGCCACCCTTGAGCTTAAGACTTTCTTGCTACTTGACACTTTGATAAACTCTTGCTTGTCACTTGGAATAGAGGAGGCCTTCTCATCTGAACTCAGGACCTCTGTTTCACATTTAGCTGGTATAATCATCTCTTCCAGGAAACCCATTCTATCTACAGTTTCTTGTGAGTTAGGGAATATATTTATAGAGAGCTGGTTAACAGTGATATCTAACTTATCCTTCCTTTGAATATCATTACCACCTGTTGACCTGCTCCCCAACACCTCATCATCACCTACTTGCCCTTCTTTTGTCAGACACCCTTCAACAACAGTTTTATCTATTTTCTCTCTCTGAGTGCCTTGTTTCTTCTCACCCTGCTTATTGGATTCAGGCTGCTCCTTAGTGAAGCTTGAGTTGGCTCCTTCAAAAGGGTTGTAGTGATCTGATTACTCCTCTTCATCATCTTCCCAGGAGTCTTCATCTTCTTTTTGCTTCCCCAAATTGTCATGGGAGAATGTCTTCTTATCTGTCTTTTCATTCTCCAAGCTCCAACTGATGAAAAAACCTCTTCCAATGAAATACACCTTGGATGAACCCTTGATTGCACCAGGATCTTTGCATGAAACTTTCACCTTGATTGGGCCTAAACCTGGTAAATAATTAGAATCCACCTCTACAAAATCCCCCACCAGATAAGCAATTTCTTCCACAGATTTTTCCTTTCTAGCCCAATGAGGAAAGCCACACACCAGGACCTAGACTTGAGACAACATATCAGAACAGCTAGCCATCAGATCTGATTTCTCTACTGTCACCAGCATTCAGAGATCTTGCATTTGAATTCTTTTAGCCTAGTAAGGATTTCTATGTCTTTCTTGGTAGACACCACAAACATGTATTCATCTGGGGCCACTTTCTTTACTTGCCAATCCCACTCTGAGTTAACAAGATATTGTAGTTCTATGGTAACCTTAGCAACTGAGCCTTTTCCTTGAATGATTGTCATCACAGCAGTAATAGGAATTTTAGCCATATCTTCTTCCTCAATAGGCACATAAATGCTGTAAAACAGCTGACCAGGCATCCCATAAGCGCATAGCTTTAAACCTCGAGAATCCTTGTAAGGGCAATTGGGGGCCATGTGACCTTTTGACATGCAGTTATAGCATAAGGGAGGTCTAGTACACTCAGATCTGTGATGCCCCGAGTCCCCACATCTTAAACACCTCTCATTCAGATCAAGAGCTCTCTATTCTCTTTCCTCACCTCTCTGATTCTGGTCTCGTGTAAGTCTGTGCCTCAGGTCATCCTCATAGTACTGATGACCACCATCAAAATCACCTCTTCTCTTGTATCCTCTTCCATCACCTCTTCCCCCATTAAAACCTCTACCACCACCTTCTCTGTTGTCGAAGTGGCGGTAGTTTGGGTTACGATCCCAATCTTCCTCTCAGCGATTCATGTCACGACCCCTCTAGTCTTCCCGACCCCCGTAGTTTCGCTGAAATCCCCCACCTCTAGCACTACCTCCACAACGATCCATAGAAACAGCCTTAGCAAACGAACGAGAGTCAACGAGCTTTACCTCCGCAGGGGCGATCTTCCGAGCAGTGTGACCGTACTTTCGGATCTCTTCTCTCGACGCCTGGAATCCCTGCGTCGCCGCCTCAAGAACCTTGGACTTAGGGATCCATACCCATCGGCTAGGTTCTAGGGGAGGCAGCGGAGGCGTGAAGGAGTGGCAAAATAGGTCTTCGATTGAGATCCCATCGCTTTTTCCAACTGACGGCCCACCAGTCGGCCCACTTGGCCCACCCGAATTAGGTCCATTTGGTTTGTCATCTCTAACCTCCGGAACCAAACTCGGGACCCTGGCCATGGCGCGCTCCAGAGCATTGAAAGCTTCTTCTAAAACTCGCACCTCCGGATCCTCTGCAGCTTCGGTGATTTGAACAGCGCGTCTGATCTCCTCTTCCTGGCGCTTTTTCGCAACCATTCGATCCCATTCAGTCAGTCTGCGATGAGGATGATTGCCGCCTGACGAACCTCTAATTCCCCAATCCCCGGCCTCAGCCGAATTGTCTCCCCCATGGAAAGCTAGTGTGAACCTTCGGTGATTCATTTGTTCAGGAAAACCAGGAACAAAATAATTGCGACCTCTAAACCAGGGGAGACCTCAGAACTGAAATCCTTGAGAACGAGCGATAGAGAGGGAACAAGGGGAAAAACCTCCGTGGAATCGGTTCGCCCTCAAGCGCTGAGCAGAATCTCCTACTTTTTGGCCGGAGTTCTGCCCCAAGCGCCACCGCTCGTCGGCGATGACCGTCCCTTCTCCTCCTGTCGCCTGTCGCCTCTGTTTCGCCTTTCGTACCCCTCTAAGGCCGTCGTTCACCTTCTCCGCCAAACCACAAAACTCAGAAATTTCTATTTACACCCGGTTTAGCTTGTTATGACCAGAAAAAGATACAGACCTACTGAGGCCATACTGTTTTTACGATGGATATCGGACTTGGCCTTCTCCTTCCGTCTGTCCTCGCGAAACACCCAATTTCACCGCCGACTACTCGCTTGCGCCCTGATTAGCCTGATTTGTCTCCGTCTCGTCTCAATTATCGTCCTATCTCCCTTGAGCACGAAGGCTCGCACATGATCCAGGGCCTCGATGCTGGCTTCATTCCTGGCGTGCTCGATGTCAGCCTCCTCGATGAGGTGTTTCTAGATCTCCAATGGGGAAGCCATGCCAGCATGGGCATGCATATCAGCATATGGCAAGGCGGATCGCCTTGAAGAAGGGCTACACGTGAGCGAGCTGGATTGGATCTTCTAGCTTTGCGTCAGCAATGGACGAGACGATCCCGATCTTCCCTTTTGAGTTTGGGATATCGTCCGCGCAGAGTTCGGAACTGGGTGCGGCGATCGTCGCCGCCGGCGGAGTCACAGGTGGGGAGGGACAAGAACAGAGGCAAGCTCGTTGCCGTCTTATGCTCCCTGCGTCATTCAGAAACTTGTTTCTATTTGGTCATGCGAATAGGCAATTGGTTATTCTATTCACCTGTTCTTCGTGAGGTTCGGCGAGGTACTAGCGAACTGGCGATACTTGTCGTCGCCATGTACGAGTATGGGAGGCCACAAGCTCTCTACCAAACAGTATTTTTCCAAAGGAAAAATGAAACAATGGTTTTCTTGTGCACAAGCTATTACAAGTGGAAATAATTCACAGGTGAAAAAGAATACAATATTGGCAAACAGGACCTTAAGCCCCTGTTCACTTCCACAGGATTGAATCTCAGAAATGATTGCTAGCCGGATTCGTTGCTTTAATTTATATAATAACCGAAATCATTCCAGTCAGAAACGGGCCAATCCGATAGAAATGAACAAGGCCCAAAGGAACCAGATTCCTCTATTTTTCCTCCATTTTTCCCTAGAACCAAATAGGGCCTAACATACGCGTTCTCTGTATAAAGCAGAATCTCATCATACTCAGATTTGTAAATATACTCCCTTAAAGATATGTATGCACTCATACTGCCTTGGTGGCTTAGATATTAAACACTTCGTTGAAGATATGTATGTACTCATACTGCCTTGAAGATGTGTATATTCATAATCCTTTTTTTATATATAACAGTATTATACACTCTTAATCCCTTGGTATTTATACATACTACCCTATGTCATACTACCAATTCTTTGCATTATTTTCTGAAGTTAGTGAAGTCAATGCTACGGCACAAAATTAATGACATGCACCCGTTACCAGAAATCAAGGAGCGAGATTAGTTGGCTGACTATTCCTAAACGTGTTTAGTGGTACAGTACAAGCCGGATTAGTAGTCAAACAAATCGGGGAGTAGCTAGGGCGCATCTTTCCTACTCCCCGGCGGTGTATAGTTACTGCTATCTTTAATAAATCATATCGCATATGGGTGTACTAGTATACTGCCCGTGCTAACGCTACGGTAGCATCTAGAAAAAATATACAAATGGAAGAAACATAATCCTACAAGGTCAGACATTAGTTTAATCACAAACTTAGATCTTAAGACTACAGCCCTAAACTGTACTCTACAGCTACATCCCTGTGCCGCAGGTGTGATGTCACAAACTCGCTTTGCATTGCCGGACCTCAAGTTCACATCAACCATGTCTTCCTTCTTCGCTGATGCCTGCTCAAAAGTTTGTGGTGGTCAGTAACAGGCAGAAAAATAGAAGGCCTATCCAAAGAAAAACAAGTACAGTACTCTGAACTTTAGAGGAAAAAAATAATCGCATTCCCTATTAGCATATTAGCAATATGAAACCAACTTATGAAACAAAACATGTAAGCGGTTTATATTTCTAAAGCATACCTTAATGTTAAACCGAGCTTTAGCACTGGTCTCAATAAACATAACGCTGAGGTGGTCCTTCGCTTTGCCTTCCCTTCCTCATCCTGTTCTATGAGATGTAATAGAATTCAGCAAGAATATAAGACTGACATTGAGATTCCAGTTCTGGAGAATAATAGATGACTTAAAAAACTATCTGGAGAATTATATTTGACATGATAGAGACTCACGGTAATTAAACTGAATAGTTCTGATATAGCTTAGAATTTAACTCCTAAACCTTTCCTGACCAGTTGTATCCCTGAAAAGAAAACAAAACATGCATAAAGTCAACAGTCTGTAGATCTAGGGATATACAGGCTAACAGGTGCGGTCAGAGTTAGTCTCACGGTCCTGCTATCTGCTATACGTACGCTGTCTTTAACAAAAAAATCAATGCCAATTGTAGCCTGCATACCAGAGAAATCAATAACAAGATCAGAAATAGAACCGGGAGGCAGAGATAGGGGAGAAATTGGATTCAGTGTGTGGGTTATTACTCATTACTTCGAGGTGCCCCTTGAATTCGACTAAGAATTTCTGCATCCCGTCGCTCACCATCTCCACGCCCCGCGCCGCCGTGAGGAGCTAGGAGCCTTCTCCACTGGACATGACAAACGCGACGGACCAAGGCCACATCCACCGCCACCCACGTGACCACGGCGACCATCGGCGCGCGGAGGAGGAGGGCAAGCAGGTGGCCGAAGGCGTGGCCTCGCCTAGCGGCAGTGTGCCTCGTCAGTTTTGCCACGTCCCCGTCCTGCGACGCCTCAGCGCAACACTCGCCTTGCCTGCATCTTGCTCGGAGCTTGGAGACGAAGCGAGTGTGCTGCATGCGCACTGCGCTGCCGACAGTCAGATCAGGCATGGCGTCGAGTGGGCTATTTTTTCTTTGATCGGTGGCTCGAGGGAGAAATTACGGGAAAAAGAAGGCAATTGGGGAATCGAACCGTGACTGCTACTGCTTGGCACGGGCGTGGAGATGGGATGGGCGAGCATGAAGTCCGACACTTTTGATCTGGCCCATCCGATGTGAATAAATAAGGAGAGAGAATGTATTAAATTAAATCTTGGTTGTTCATTTTAATTTTATTGGTTTCCTGCGTACAATTTTGTGGGTGGATGAAGGGGAGCCTTCTCAGCGGGGGACGTTTTTCGTGTGTGAACGTAGGAAAGAAAATCCGGTGCATTAGTAGGTTAATACTCATCATTTGAGTAAGTTTATATACGCATTTTTAAATAGTCCAAATCTTACTATGTGATTTTTTTTTAAAAAAGAGCCCATATTTCTATTATATTATTATAATATCATTGTAGTAGTATATAAAAACTATATACTCTATGTATACTTGCATACTTGACATACATACTATTCTAGATGGTCTAGTATGATCATATATAATCTGTCTACATACACTTCGCCTAGCCACATACTTACATTACTGTTTGTTTGAGCTATGAAAATTGTAAGTAGCTGCGATATAGATTCTTGGTCTATCACAAGGGTCTTCTTTGATCTAACCCCTGTCCCTGGTAACATATATGTGGATAAGAAAATTATTGCAAAAATTGCCATGACTTGGTAATTTACTCTCGATCACTGTCAGTCATTTGATCTGCCTGCATTACTTGCCTGGTTGGCCTTCTCTCTAGCTTTATCACTGTCAATCAAGCAATAAGTACTTTGAGAATCTCCCACAACTAAAAAGAATAAAGATAAGACCGTCATTTGGTGCGGTAAAAATTTCGTCCTGCCTTCGCTTCACCCCCTGCGATCCCCACTGTGCGTCGACAAGTGGCACCTTCCTCCACATCGCCTCCCCGCAATTGGAAACCCCCAATCAATCAAGAAAATCCATCACGCAATCAAGGATCAGTTGAAATTGGAAATCCGTCACGCAATCAAAGCCTTCTTTCCTTTCTTCCCCACGCGCGAGGCGCTACTGCGTCGCAGCACCCACCCGCGATCGCCCTCATCACCTGCCCTTCCTGCCCTAGCCCACGCCGCCGCACCGTTGCGCCTACACTGGCGTCTCGCCTCGCCATACTCGACACTGCCGTCTACCCATTGCGAGGAGCCGTGGCCGCCGCCGTGCTTCATCTCCGCCGGACGCCGCCAATCCGGACGCGATCGTGCGAAGAGGTGGCCGCGCTCTCCACGTCCTCCACGTCGGCGATTCTGCTCTTCGGATTCACCTCGGACGCGCGGTGGGTTTCCGCGGCACTGGAGACGAACGGGGCCTCCGCGGCTGGCACAGCTCCGGCGGCCTACTCCGTGGCTGCGGACGAAGGTACCCCTGCTCCCATTCTAGATCCCTTAGAACTCCGAATCAGTGTGACGGGCACGGGATCCTGCCCCTAGACTGAAGCCTTCTTCTCCATTGTAGGACCGGGGAAGGGTGCAGGCGATGGGCTACCGCCCTGCCGCTAGCCGCCCTGGGATCCTCTCCCACATGGTGCTCCCTCCGGCTTCCTCTACGGGGCTAACTCCTCGTGGCACCCTCAGATCCGCCCCTCAGCCTTCTAGCTGCACTGCAAATCCTTCCTCCACCAGGCGATCCGAATGCTGCAGTGTTGAGAACACGGTAGACGGTGGTACAATCTGCATCGTCTTGTCTGTTGCCTGCATCTTCCCTTCAGCCATGAGTGTCCATGAGGTATTGATTGATCCTTCCCTCAATTTGCATTGATCAATGATTTTAATTAAGGAATAATTTTTGTATGGTTGCCTGCAGGGGCTGAAAATCCACTCGAGCATGGCACCAGGTGTTTGAACAGGTATGCTGACGATCCACTCGAGCATGGCACCCAGGTGTTTGAACTTTGAACAGGTATGTCGAAGATCCATCGAATTTATCAGGCCGGGACACAACACCAAATCACCGGCTGAACATATACACAAGGCCAAGTCTTGGCTACCCTCTTGTTTTTTCTAGATTGATTATTATTAATGACCCATCACGTGCCTACATGTTCATAAAAATGATTTGACGAAATGGATCAATTCTAATCAGCACTCTATGTGTCCAATAAAATGTTTCAGAGTTTGGGAAATTATTTCCACTAATGCACCTTAGTCCTTAAATAAGTGTACAAAATGTATATCATATATTTTCTTTCATGTCCTGGTTTTTGTGTTTGTGTAGTCTGGCTGAAATAGAAGCTGCACCATTAAACACTATTGATTTTTTTTGTTTGGCTATCTGGCCTAAATGAATATTTGGATTCATTATCTGATAGTTCAAGCCCTTTTTTTTAGCAAAACAGATTAAGGTAAAACTTGCTAAGACTGCAATCATAGAAATTCGCACAGTGTTGGATTGTGTGCACACCTTCAAAGCCATGAGATTGCAGAACAAAGGTTAATCTAATTGTAATTAGTACATTCTTAACAAGGTGTGATTTTAGGGTTCTTCAATGTTGTGCACCAAGTGGTGCTTGGTTTCTGTTGTTTATTAGATAGCTATTAGTTGGATCTGTGATAGTGAATACATTTGATGCCCATAGTTCTATAAATTGTCCCTCATAATAAATTATGTGATGCAACTCCAGTCTTAAGAAACTGTGATATCGTTATCAAACATTAGCCTAGATGGTAGTATGTTACACCTGAATGCTATTAAGTATTTGTAATTTCCATCTTACATGGATTATGTGGGCACTGCAGGTTCCTGCTACAGTTCCTTTGTCCTTTGGTCAAGTTAAGTTTTTCTAAAACTTGCTCCAGAGATGAGATTAAGTCCTAAGCATATGCAATAATGAACATGCTGTTAATTAGAAATGTTTGCAAGAATGAGCCATGAGCGTGAACTGTATTTTTGCAGAGCACACGTATCTACCTCCCGCAAGGCCCAAGTTGGCAAACTTAGCCATTGGATTAGGTAATATGTAGGGAATTCTAACCTGGACAGACCTATACAATGGTGTGGTGGATGCAGCTACCACAATGCTACCTGCCAAGCAGGCTGCAAGCCTCTTATGAGCACAAATGACCTTAAACATTCAATTTGATGCATTCATGTAGATTAGGATATTCGGTGAGCCTCAAATTTGATTTGATGCTCAGATGTGTATTTGCGTTCAGGCTTCAGAAAGCATCTTGGCATTTCTTTAGCTATTGACCTATGGTGTGTGTTGCTATGTTCAGGGCTTCAGAGTTACAGGTAGAACTATCCCTCAATTTGTCTTTTTTATTTAGGACTAAACTAAGATAGAAATTGGAATGTTATCATTATCCAGATGTTTGAAATGCTTTATAGAATATTTTCCTATTGATATATTTGTCTTCAGTATGATCTCTTGAAGCTATTTTTTGGTTGATTTTTTGAAGTCTTCTCATCAACAAAGTAGTGCCAAAATTTGCAGTGCCGCCAAAAGAACTGTATGCAATACAATTAGCCAAGCTTCAAAAAATGAATTTCTTTGACACACAAGAGAACATTTGAGCCTTGGCTGTTACCGTTAGAAATGTTCATGCTGCAATGGAGAGACTTCTAGGAAACATAGGCCAGAATATGATGATCATAACTGTACTCTGATCATGTGATCTGCAGTTGACATTATGAGATCATGTCTGCTTCATTGGTTTTACACCTGAGATTGAGAGGTGACATCACTACTACAGAACAGGCCTTTGGTCACTTGGGCAAAATGAGCAATAGCACCCGAAAATTGGCGCCCGGGACTAAAAAGACTTTTAGTCCCGGTTGGTAACACCAACCGGGACTAAAAGTCCATAGCCCAACGGCTATGGTGTCGCATTCTGCAGGGGAAACCTTTAGTCCCGGTTGGTGTTACGAACCGGGACTAAAGGTCCATCTTTAGTCCCGGTTCGTAAAACCAACCGGGACTAAAGGTTTTGTCCCGGTCTCTGACACCAGCCGGGACTAAAGATGGGACTTTAGTCCCGGTTGGTGTTAGGGACCGGGATTAAATCCTCCCCCCCATATTTGAATCCTTCTTCCTCCCCTGGCCGAGCTGCCCGAGCTCACTTTCTTCTTTGTTCTTCATGTTCTTCATGTGTTCTTGATTGATTTGTGCTTACATCTCCGGCTATTGATTCATTTCATCACTTCTACGCCGTCATTTACTTGTTTAGAGGTTACTAACTTCATCTTCTCAAGTTTTAGCTGCAGGTTATCTCATTTTGTGGTGTTATACATGTGGTTTTTTATTTTTTAATTTCTACACTATTTTAAACTCCAATCACTTTATCGTTTAAATATTTTAATGTAGATAACTACAATTAAGACCCTAGAAATTAGTATACACCATTTATTACTATTATGTCTACCATGTTTTGGTTTAGTTAGCAAAATACTAAATAGAGGATGGAGAATTTTAGGTTATGTGTTAGTTAGTTACTTAGAATACTTTATTTTTATAATTTGTGATCGGGTTTATTAGTTAATTTAAACTAGTATGTATGCCATATTTCATGATTAGTTAGAAAAATAAATAACTTTGGTGTTTTTTTAGTTTTGCTTGTTTAGAAAAAATAGAAATAGAGAATTTTAGGTTATAATACTTTAATTTGCAATTTGTGACCGGGTTAATTAGTTAATTATAACTAGTATGCCTACCAAATTTCTTGATTATTTAGAGAAATAGATAACTTTGTTGCTTTTTAATTTTGCTTGTTTAGAAAAGGAAGAAATAGAGAAATTTAGGTTATTTATTACTTTTATTTTTTTATAAAAAATTAAAAACTTATCATACATTAATTTGAAATTTGTGACCGGGTTAATTAGTTAATTATAACTAGTATGCCTACAAAATTTCTTGATTATTTAGAGAAATAGAGAACTTTGGTGTTTTTTTAATTTTGCTTGTTGAGAAAAATTAGAAATAGAGAATTTAAGGTTATTTATTACTTTTATTTCTGTAGTAAAAATTAGAAACTTATCATACTCTATGTTGCAATGCAGATAATGACACGTGGTTGGATGTACAATGCCGATCGTCGCTCTAAAGAATTCATTGATGGTGTGCATTATTTCTTAAGAGTGGCCGAGGAAAACAAGCGGGATGGATTCATACGTTGCCCATGTGCCTTGTGTCGAAATTTGAAGGAATATTCTAGCTCTAGAAATATTCACTCACATTTGTTGAAGTCGGGTTTTATGCTAAACTATATTTGTTGGACCAAGCATGGAGAAACCGGGATAATGATGGAAGAATGTGAAGAAGAACAAGAACAAGCTGGAGCCCGACGACCTTATTGCTCAATTCGGTGGCTTCGATGATCTGAGAAATGGGAGAAGTCAAGAAGAGGGAGGTGCTCCCGGTGAAGGTGATGCTCTTGGTGATGCCATTCGTGATGCACGAAAAGAATGTGAAAGTGAAAAAAGAGAAGGTAAAGTTTGACCGCATGTTTGGAAGATCATAAGAAATTACTATACCCATCCGCCCAAGATGGGAAAAAAAAAATTGGGTACAACACTTTGGAGTTGTTGAAATGGAAGGCACTGAGAATGGTGTATCCGATAAGGCATTTGGACGATTCTTGAAGATCCAAAAAAAGATGCTTCCGAACCCTAATGAATTGCCCACCACTACGTCTGAAAGCAAAAAAAGTCGTCGTCCTTTGGGATTAGAAATCCATAAGATACATGCATGTCCTAACGACGCATCCCATACCGTGGCAAGGACTACGAGAATTTAGATGAATGTCCCGTATGTAAAGCATCACGGTATAAGATCAGGCGAGATGACCCTGGCGATGTTGAGGGGGAAGAACGTCCTAGGAAGAAAATTCCTGCAAAGGTTATGTGGTATGCTCCTATAATACCTCGTCTCGAACGTCTTTTTCGAAAACAAGGACCATGCAAAGTTGTTGCGGTGGCACAAAGAAGACCGTAAGGTAGACAACATGTTGAGACACCTGGCGATGGGTCTCGGTGGAGAGCAATAGATAGAGAATTTCCGAGTTTGCAAAAAGACGCAAGAAAAACTTGAGGTTCGCTCTAAATACGGACGGTATGAATCCTTTTGGTGAGCGGAGCGTGGTCATAGTACTTGGCCTGTTACACTATGTATCTACAACTTTCCTCCATGGTTATGCTTGAAGCGAAAGTTCATTATGATGCCGGTACTCATCCAAGGGCCGAAGCAACCGGGGTAATGACATTGATGTGTATCTAAGGCCATTGATTGAAGAACTTCTACTTTTATGGAGTGAAACAGTGTTCGTATGTGGGATGAGTACAAACAGAACACTTCAACCTGCGCGAGCACCGTTGTTTGTGACAATCAATGATTGGCCTGCTCTAAGTAATCTTTCGGGGCAGTCAAACAAGGGATATAATGCATGCACACACTGTTTTGATGATCTTGATAGTATATATTTGAAAAAATGCAGAAAGGTCGTGTACCTTGGGTATCATCGATTTCTTTACGTGAATCACCCGATTAGAAAGAAAGGCAAGCATTTTAAAGGTAAAGGCGGACCACCGACTCAAGCCTCGCAAAATGTAAACTGGAGAAGATGTATTTGAGATGGTTAAGGATGTGAAAGTAATTTTTGGTAAGGGACAGGGGCAGCCAACCAGGTTCAAAAGATACAAATGGGTCATGCACCTATGTGGAAGAAGAAGTCAATATTTTGGGAGCTACCGTATTGGCAAGTCCTAGAGGTCCGTAAATAATGCGATCGGCGTCATGCACGACAAAGAATCTTTGTGTGAACCTTCTAGGATTCATGGGTGTGTATGGAAAGCCTAAGGATTCACTTGAAGCACGACAAGACTTACGGCGTATGGAAGAGCGAGACAACCCCGCATCCGAGAGAAGGCAGATGATGGACGCCAATATTTAAGACACTGCTAGCTACACTCTTAGCAATGAAGAGAAAGAAATCATGTTTGAATGCTTAAGCAAACATCAAGGTTCCATCTGGATTCTCCTCTAATATAAAAGGTATAATAAATGTGCCCGAGAAGAAATTTGTGCACTTAAAGTCGCATGACGCCATGTGCTTATGACGCAATTGCTTCCGGTTGCATTAAGAGGAATTCTACCTCCACATGTACGTCTAGCAACCGTTAAGCTATGTGCATTCCTCAATGCAATTTCTCGAGAAGGCAATCAATCCAATTTGGAACTTGCTTTGCTCTGAGAATGATGTGGTTCAATGTCTTGTCGACTTTGAGTTAGTATTCCCTCCATCCTTCTTTGATATCATGACACACCTCCTAGTTCATGTGGTCAAGGAGATCAATATTCTTGGTCCTGTGTTTACGCATAATATGTTTCCTTTCGAGAGGTTTATGGGAGTCCTGAAGAAATATGTCCACCCGGCGTGCTCGGCCGAGGAAGGAAGCATCGCAGAGGGCTATGGGACGAGAGGAGGTCATTGAGTTTTGTGTTGAATTCATTCCTGAACTTGACCCAATTGGTGTTCTGAATCACGACACGAGGGGAGACGAGCGGAAAAGGAACGGTTGGAAAGAAAACCTACATCGGTGCGGGGGGACGATTGTTTCAATAAAGCACACTACACGTTCTTCAAAACTCATCCGTGGTGGAGCCGTATGTCAAGAAACACAAGGACTTTCTACGATCCCAGTTCCCGTGAGAAGAATGAAGCTTGGCTTATGCGTCGGACATGGACACTTTCGGTGATTGGTTCACGAAAAAGAATGTCGGGGCAATGACCAGATTGATGAGCAACTATATTTATTGGCTAGACAACCATCATGGCACATCCTCACGTTCAAAGGGTACGAGATAAATGGAAATACATTTTACACCCTAGGCCAAGATAAAAAAAGCACGAACCAAAACAGTGGGGTTCGCGTAGACGCCACCGACCCGAATGGAGACAGACAAACATATTATGGCCGCATAGAGGAGATTTGGGAACTAGACTACGCACCTAATTTCAAAGTCCCTTTGTTTCGGTGCCAATGGGTCAAGAATACCGGGGGCGGAGTAACAGTTGACAAAGACTATGGAATGACAACAGTGGACCTAAACAATGTTGGTTACAAAGGTGAACCATTCGTCCTTGCTGCTGATGTGAATCAGGTATTCTATGTGAAAGACATGTCTACAAAACAGAAGAGAGGAAAAAATGACAACAACTCAACAAATGAGCCAAAACGCCATATAGTTCTCTCGGGGAAAAAAAAACATTGTGGGAATTGAGGACAAGTCGGATATTTCGGAAGATTATGAAAGGGATAACCTAATCACGCCTTTCAATGTGACCAAAGATCCGAGCATCATGATAAATGCTGAGGACACTCCATGGTTACGTCAAGATCATGACCAAGGAACATACGTCAAAAAGAAGATCACTACTGTGCCCGCCTAATAAGTAGAGTGTATTGGAGTATGTGTATGTGAGAATTGTAACATAAGATGTAACGGTGACTATGGCATTGATATTATCAGAAATGAAACTGTTATTTCTTAACAAATTAATACCTATTCTTTTATTTATTAAGCGAATAACAAAATTAATCTAATTATTATAAGGGATGGAAAGATTTTTAGTTCCCAAATTTATTATGAAAGCAATTAGACAAAAAGAAATGAAAATATTATTTTTTAACAAATTAATACCTAATATTATATGTAGTATGCAATTAACACCTTTAACCTAATTATTGAGTGCAAAAATAAATAAGAATAAGAAAAATATTTCAAAAATATTAATGGTAATGGTGAATATCACGTGTAGCCCGATTTTAGAGATTAATGATGATAAATGAGTAAAATTTACGTTTAAATAATGCACAAATAAATTTCCTACCAAAAACACCTACTTTAATATATTTAAATTAAGTAATACATTTTTGCATTAACAAAATATTAATTATTTTTTATATTTAAGTTTGCTATTATAATGGGATGAAAGATTTTATGTTCTAAAATTTATTATAAAAGCAATTAGATAAAAAAGAAATGGAACTACTATTTTTTAAGAAATTAATACCTAATATTTTATTTACTATGTAATTAACAATATTTAACTAATTATTGTAAGCATAAACAAAATTAAAAGCATTATTGTGACCAAAACACCTTTAGTCCCTGCGAAAAAAAGAAACCGGGACTAAAAGGACTGCTAGTCCCGGTGCCAACCACCAGCCCGGGACTAAAGGTTGGGCTTTAGTCCCGTTCGAGGTTGGCACCGGGACTAAAGGTCACTAGTCCCCGATTTGTGTCGGCACCGGGACTAAAAGGGTGCTGGCGTATATAAGCACCGGTCATCTTCCTCCTCCGGACTTCACCAGATCGAGTCGCCCCTAACCGCCGCCGCTCCCGCCGTCGTCTCGCCCTCGTCCCCGCGCCGCTGCAGCTGCATCCTTCTTCTCCGGCGCCAGCGCGCGCGCGCGCCGTCGGCCGGAGGAGCGCCGCCGCGCTCGTCCCCGAGCAGATGTAGTGCGCCACCGCCCGCCGCCCCCAGAGCCCCAGCGCGGCTCCTCCTCGCGCCCTCGCGTCGTCCTCCCGGCGTCTCCGGCGTCTCCGGCCCGCGCCCCCTCGGCCGCCTCGCGCTGCCTCCCCAGCCGCCACCGCCGCTGCTCTTCTTCTCCGGCCAGCCCGGTGTGAGCCGCGCCGCCGCCGCCCCCTGCTGCTCTTCTCTTCTTGGCCCGGCCCGGTAGGAGCCGTCCGCCGCCGCCCCTTGCTCTGCTACTCCGGCCAGCCCGGTGGGAGCCGCGCCGCCCCCACCGCGCGCTCCTCTTCTTCTCCGGCCAGCGAGAGGGGAGCCACACGCCGCCCGTCTCTTCTCCGGCCGGAGGAGCGGTGAAGTCGCGCCGCCTCGTTCTTCTCCGGTGGGCCGGTGAGCAACGGCACGCGGCGAGGACATAATATGCTTTGTTGTGTGTTGTGCGCGTCGGCCATCGAGTCGATCGCGTTTGTGTCTTGTGTCGTCGGCCATCGAGCCGAGGGCGATCCTTTGTATGTGTAGAGACTTGGCGCGAGAAGGAGAGCACGAACGGCCAAAATTTTATTTGAAATCATAATGACGTAGCGACGACCCGAGCGAAAGAAGGCACGACCTAGCGATAACCCGGCGGCGACCCGAGCGAAAAGAAGGCGCGACCTAGCGATAACCCGGCGACGAACGAACGAAAGCCGCGACCTAGCGACAACCCATCGGCGACCGAACGAGCGAAAGCATGACCGAGCGAGCGAACGACAGCTACCGGCGGCCGGGGACGACAACCTAGCGACCTAGCAAACATGACCACGGCGACCTAGCTACTTAGCGGCGACTTAGCGAATATAATTAAACACCTTACTCAATATAATTAACTTTATTATGTAATATAGTAATGAAGTCTTGTAATATTTAATGGTACTTATTAATAAAGTATTATGATATTAATGTAATATATTAATGAAGTCTTGTAATATTAATGATACTTATTAATAAAGTTTACTAATATTTAATGGTATTTATTAATATAGTCTTGTGATATTAAGGTTATCATATGGTACTTTATTTAACTTTATTAACTTTCTCATGTCACGTGACTTTATTATATAACTTCATTAATAAAAGTAATGTCATGTGAAACCTATTCGAAACCCTATTAGATTATTGGTTATTAAAAAAAAAAACATACACTTAGTGTATGGATACGCTAAGTGTATATTTCCTTATGTGCAACATAGCATTTCACTTATGTTTCCACTTTGCCTCTATATGTTTGTCGATTTTATGTAATGGTATTTTTTAATATAGTTTTGTAATATTAATGGTACTTATTAATATAGTCGTGTAATATTAATAGTACTTTTATTTAACTTTATTAACTTTCTCATGTCATATGACTTTATTATATAACTTTATGTCAAGTAACTTTGTTAATGGTACTTTTATTTAACTTTATGTGAAGTAACTTTATTATCTTATGGCGCTACATGACAAATTGAATTCTAACATCTTTTAATTAACAATTTTTGCGTAAATGGCCGATCCGAATGATAACATGGATGAAGCAATGATGGACTTAATCAACAAATAAGGTAATCAAAATCCCCAAGTCCAAGGTGATGATAATGAACAAATAGATGATGGGAGTCAAGATTTCCGGGATTATGAAGAACTTGTGGGAGACAATCCCGATGAGGTCCATCTACAATCTAGTCTATATGTATATACATGAAATTAAAAAGAATGGCTTTTGTATTAATATATTTATGCTTGTTTGTGTAGCCCTCTGGATCAGCGACAACTACCGGAAGTGGTAGAAAAGTGCGAGGCCCGAAGAAGCCGTTGGAGGGTCGGTACATTGTGTCGGAATTCGACGAGGGTACAGGCCAAGTACTTGGGGAACATGCAAAGAAATTTGTTGCTCACTTTGGGATATCTAGTGAGGGACAGGGCTCCCGATCGGTGCTCGAGAATGGAGGCAATGGAAGGATAACCCTGCTATTAGTTATGTCTCGATCGTGACAAGGAATTGCTATGGCTAGATATCCTTCAACATTTCACGCTTGATACACAGGATGAAGCTTTGAAGGAGAAGGTTAAAATCTGGGCTATGCGTAAGATGGCCAAACAATTTCAGGCTTGGAAGAAGAATCTGTACAAGACTTTTGTTGCAAATAACCGGGACACGGATTTCACCAACAAGGCCTATGTTAAGTTGAGGCCTTTTTGGGATGAGTTCGTAAGGTTCAAGAACTCGGATGAGGGTCGAACACGGATGATCCGTAATCAGGAAAATGCTAGACATAAGCAATACCACCATCACTTGGGTTCAGGTGGCTACCGACTGCTATTCCCAAATGGCGTAAGCTAGAACAGAGATTATTGACAAGGGGATGGAACCGAGAATCACCGCGACCGGCCCGGCGCCCAAGTATTGGTTCTTCGGTCATGGGGAAACCCCGGACCTAGAGACCGGGAAGGTAGTGTACGGCGAGAAGCTGCAGAGAGTGGGGACGAGAATGGCCCAAGCCCGAGGATTAGTTGAAAGTGGCATCCGGCAGCCAAATAGAGAGAAGGATGAGCCGACATACGCCCGGAGACTGCTGAACACGGTGGGCGAACAAGAGGCTATGGGGAGATATCGTGGGAGCATGGCTTCCCTCAAGATAGACCCACTTATAGAAGCCGCCAAAGAAAGAAGGAAGAGGAGGCAGATCGATTGCGTAGGTTGGAGGCAATGGTGATGGAGTCACAAGCAATGCTCATGAAGCGATACAAATGAGAGAAAGCACTTGAAAAGAGAATGAACGAGGAAATCAAAAGGCAAGTGCAGGAAGCAAGATAAGTTCTATGCAAAGGCAAAGCGCATCGAGCCCTGGAGTCAACATTAGCCCCCCTGGTCGGTTGAAAAGCGCTGCGCTTCCGCAGAGATGCCAACTATTCAAGACGACGTGGGGCTGCGCTTTCCGGTGGATGACGCCACCGAAGCTAAGACAACATGTGAGCTGCATATTCCATTCCACGGGGGGGCTGCCACAAATCATGGTTGTTTGCCGGTGTTGTAACTCATATCGACCCTACGAAGACACCAAGAATCCATGGGGCGATAGTTCCAAATTGGATATGCTAATGTCTCGGTGGATAGAGTTGTCAAAGGCTTCAAAATGTGCAGCTTGAGATAGAAGGAGGTGATGGAGAGAAGACTCTAGGACAAGCAGAGAAGGCTTTCATTTGTTGGCGCAAGCGCTACATCATTATTCCCCCGGGCATCACCTAGTAGTCTACCACCACCTCCTCGTCATGAACCTCATCCTAGGTGCGGATGAAACTTGACGATACATTTAATCACTAACTTTATTTTGCATTCCCTTAGTTAGCGGTTTACTCATATACCTCTTTGGTTTCACAGTGGTCACCAACATGTCATAGTGCTTTGGGTGATGACGAGGCAAGGTAAGACACGGCCGCATCGCCTCAGCCGCAACGCCGCCTCCTCGGGCCGCAACGCCACCACCTCGGGCTGCAACACCACCACCTCGGGCTCCAACCCCGCCACCACGTGCTCCAACGCCGCCTCCTCGGGCTCCAACCCCACCACCTCGGGCTCAAACGCCGCCTCGGGGCTCCAACACCGACACCGGCTGCCCCTCGCCTCCACGCCGGGCTCCAACACCGACACCGGCTGCCCCTCGCCTCCACGCGGGCTCCAACCCCCCACCGGCCGCGCCATCGCCCCCACGTGGCTCCAGCGCCGAAACCGGTGGACCCACCATTGAAGAAGAGGCCGGCCACACGATCAAATGTGTCGGCCGCCCCGCCGCCCAAAAAAAAAAGAAAGCCCCCCGCGAAGAAAAACAACCCGTCATTCCTAAGAAGCTATCCTATGAGAAGACTGCTGCAGAAATAGAAGCTTCGGTAAAGGAAGATGTGGACAGTTTCTTTAAGAACCTAAAGGATGAAAGTCAAGCCAAGCGGAAACCCGAGAAGCCCTACCTCTTGCTAAAGCCGAAGATCTACGGCAAAGGGTTGAGGCTGAACAAAAAAAAAAAGACGTGTAGCTCGAAAAGAATCGTCATCTTTATCCGACTATGAGCGCACTCTAACCAAATCCCTAGAAGAAGAGAAGAAGAAAAAGAAAAGAGCACGCAAGGATGTAGCACAGCTCGGGAACAATCAAAGCAATCGCCCCCCGCTAGTCATTGCAAATGAATATGGTTCAAACATTGACGTGCTAGACCAGCCAGATACCTCCAGTTTTGCACTATGATGATCTTAAAACTTTTTTTGAGGACACCGGTCTTACCTTATCCCAAATGATAGCCGGGGCAGCAATTGAAAGTGCAAAAAGAAATTGATCATTATCGAAGACATATGAATATGGCAAGAGTCTGTGCAACCCCGCGCGCCCTCAAGAAACTTGGCACGCAGATGTACTTGCTAAACAAGTGGTACCTCGATGCGTGTGGCGGAAGTGCATGACTATATTTGCGTCCGAATTAGAAACCATCATTACTTCCGTGGTGATGATATTATTTATGTTCAATTTAATGAGCTACACCAGCTATGCCACATGGACGCTCTGGACAAGGCTCTAATCAGCTGCTTCTGTCTGTAAGTGATTCTTTCTTTTTAATAATGTCACTGTAACTTATCATGTATATGTATAACTAATTACAGAAACCGGCTATACATATGCAGACACATGATGAGGGACCTCAGAGCTAGAAATGACAAGGAGGTTGGATTTGTAGATCCTTATTGTGTATTCAAAGACCCCAAGACTCCGTATGCCATATGGAGAGCTCAAACGGAGAGAAATCTACGGAGATACTTGATCAATCAAAAGGATAAAAGATATATACTCTTTCCCTATAACTTTAAGTAAGTATCATTATCGTGTGTATGTACATTCTATTAACCCAATTGATGAGATCAGTGTGAAGATAAATAATTATTTTGCCTACACACAAATGCAGCTTTCATTGGATACTAATTGTGATTGACATGTGGCAATCTCATTTGATAATCTATGACTCGTTGAGAAAACCACTGGACCTTTACCAAGAAATGATAGATATTATCCAAGGGTAACTTCGATATCTAAATATTACTTTCAGCTCTTTAACTCTATAATAGATATTTAATAATGATCATTTTATTGCTAGGGTTTGGGCTTGGTTCGTGCGTAAACACCGTCCGTATTTAAAAGCGCCACTTTCGAAGCCTATCCTACATCGTTGGATTCTACGGCAGCCACAGGGGCAAAAATTTGTGCGGATACTATGTCTCGCGAATTTCTAAATGTCTATGAAAAAAGATCAAATCTTGAGCACGCAAAAGTATGTAACATGTATATATAATAAGTTTATTTCAATTATTTGTTGCTATTTAATAAATCTTATACATACCTATAACTTTTTTCTTTAATGATTACTATAGGACACGTGGTTGAGGGAGAAGGTGTTGACTGAAGTCCGCCTAAAAGCAATTCAGGAGACACTCGCGGGATTTCTTAACGACCAAGTCCTAAATCCGCCGGCGAGTACTTCTTCAACCACGACGAGCCACTCAAACCAAACCATGATGATCATTTGTATGATGCTTGAGTGACGGAGAACAATTAAGTTGTAAATACTTTATCCGTGATTTTGAGACATGTAAATTTTATATCATAGATCTATAGATATGTATAATATATAAATAGTATTATGTAATTTATTTACCGGCAATGATCTAAATTATAAATTATAGGTACGCGTCTACATAAACAAGCAAATAACAATATGCATTCGAAAATAATAATAATACAATTATAAACCAGAAAAGGGAAAACCAAAAGAAAAGAAAAGGAAAAAGCAAAGGAAAAAGAAAAGAAAAAAGAAAAAACACTTTAGTCCCGGTTGGTAACACCAACCGGGACTAAAAAGGTGCGCCGATGGCGCACTGGGCTGACCCTTTAGTCCCGGTTGGTGTTACCAACCGGGACTAAAGGTGGACCTTTAGTCCCGGGCCGCGGAACCGGGACTAAAGGTGGGACATTTAGTCCCGAAACCTTAGTCCCGGCTCCGCGTCCCGGGACTAAAGGCCCTTGAGCACCGGGACTACAGCCCTGTTCGTAGTAGTGCATTGATTCTTTGTTTAAGGATGAATAGAGAGTGTACCGAAGTAACCTTTTATATAAATTCATTGAATTTTTTTATTTTATATGGATTTTATAAAACAAAAAAATTGAATTCTAACTTTTGCATTGCGTTAATCTTTTTGGAGCCATAGAATATGTTTTAAATTTAATCTTAATGTACTTCAAATTTGATATAATTAACATTAGATTTCATGGTAGAATTAATATTGGATTTAATACTCGAAGTTATATACAAGGTGGTATAGAGATGTGGCGGAACTTAAAATGGATTTTTTGGCACGAAAAGAAATAGATGTAAAAAGTTTCTTATTCTGGATATAAAATATTATCTTTGTTGTATCACAGAAAAGATCTAAAGTGTAGAGTTTATAAAATGTCAGTATTTAATTTTATAATAGTATTATTATCTTATTGTGTGATTCTTATATTTTTAATATATAAAATTTGTTATCCTGTAGCAACGCACGGGCATGCTACCTAGTAAAGGAAAAAAGGGGAAATAAATTTTAGAGCCTGATTGGTTGGTAACCAAAATTTGCCATATCAAAATTTGGCAAGCCAAATCTTAGGCAAAAAATTTGCTAAAGATTTGGCAAACCAAATGTGTGTAGTTGGCAAATTTTAGTAGCCAACCAATCACTAGCTAAAATCATGGCTTGCCAAATCTTTGGCGTGGTAAATTTTGGTTTGCCAACCAATCAGATCCTTGGAACCATCAGTTAAGTACTCCTGTCTAGAAAAGAAATGAATGCAGTTCTAGAATAGTACCTAGTTAAATAAAGGATCTTAACTTTGATCAACTGTAAATAAAAAAGTATTAATATTTATAATATCAAATAAGTATCATTAGATTAGTCATGAGATATATTTTCATATATATCTATCTGTTGTTATAAATGTTAATGTTTTTTATTAATAAACTTGGTCAAATCTTGAATACTTTAACAAAAAAGTGAATTTATTAGAATTTTATTTTTTGTGGACACGGAGGTACTACGTTCGAATGCGATCATGCATATATATGCTTGCAGGTTGGAATGGTCTTACTACTGCATATATAGAAAGGCGCCGAAATGTGGCAGCGAAAAAACAATGCACACCATCATGCATTTGCAATAGAAATGGCACGATAGATGACGTCATGTATGCCGCATGTACTGATGTATACACCACGACAAAGCTGAGTCACGTCAGCCCCCGGCTGGCCCTAGCTAGCGTACTGCATGCACCTTGTAATATGGATCCGAGATCAGAACAAATCTGGCCCTCATCTCGCTTATGGCTTGTTTGGTCTATCCCCTCCCAAGAGAGAATGATAGGGATGGAGAGGATTTTGACGTGTAAAGGATTTATTAGTCCCCACCATCCCATATAATATGAAAAAATTATAGTATGACACAACCTAAACAAGACTATAGTATGACCAGACATTTTTGCCTTCCAAATTCCGCTCCAATCTCCACTGAACCTAAACAAGATTATAGTATGACAAAAGTATCCAAAGTCTAAACCTACCTTATTAGAATGAGTCCTAGAGAGTAGCGACAACTCTCTACTGCCATTGCATGACTGTCGGCGTAGCAAAGGGGTTATTCATATATATAAGTGCTTATATTTTGGAAGATCCCTTGGGTTCCCCAACGCTCATCGCATGTATCGAGACAGAAAACCGAGATAAGTTCCGCATGATAAGTAAATTAAATATTTGTGGTCGTAAACAATCTTTGAAGACAAATATTGCTCCACCAAGGGGCTGGGGGTGCCTTTCGTTTGGATCATCTGTTTTGGAAGATCACATGCTTGCCTGACCTCGCATTGCCTCGTTTAATCACGATCTCAATCAGACAATGAAGCAACAAGTAAATTATGTTCAGCACCTTTCAACCAAGATGGACTCTACTAGGAAAAGAGTATTTTTTTCCAAAAACCCGTCTACGTTTCGTTATAGGTCCCCTGTAGCTAGTAGCTCTGAACCATCCGTGGGACAATATTGTCACGGGCGGTTTCCTGTGCAAACGCTGAAAATCAACGATTAAAGCAGGCAGTTTCCATAAGGAACTGTATGTGTAAAGTATGTTTAGTAAACAATTTCCTAGGAATCGTGTACAGACATCTCCCACAACTAAAAAGCCTAAAAAGTAGACAGTTTTTTGGTGCAACAATCGTCTTCGCCTCGTCGGTCTGCCTTCGTGCGATCCGCGATACCGCAGCACAACTCCACGGCGCCGGCAGGTCCGACCTTTCTCAACCGGCGTGCCTCACACGGTTCCCTCCTTCACTCTTCGGTTTTCCCGACGTCGCAGATGATTTTCTTCCCAAACCGGCATGTGTCACGCAGCAATCGTCGGTCTCAACTTGGCAAGGCTGTGTGATTGCCTCACCTTGCCCAGGGACGGAGTTGTTTCAAATTTCAATACACGGGGCAGGAGGAAGAGGAACAATCGTCAAACTCACGCACACGACGCCGGCCACGATCCTCTCACCCACCGCCGCCATTCACGCCGACCACTAGCCGCCACCGCCTAGGGAGATCGCTGGCCGCCACGATCTTCTCCACCTTCTTACCATCGGCCTCACCCGCCAGGGATAGACGTTGACGCACACGACGTTGACGCCGACCACGCCGTCGATGCCGACCGCCGGACACCAGGATCGCCCGCCCAGTGAATTATGATGCCGACCGCCGGACACCAGGATCGCCGATCATAATGCCCCTTCTCACGGTCCGCCGTGAACTACAAAGTCGGGTGCAAGGCAGCCATGTCGAACGTGGTCATGTTGTTGGCGGTGATGGTAACGCTGCTGTTCCTGACTCCGCTGTTCACTACACCTCTCTGGTGGTGCTGTCGGCGATCATCATCTCCGCAATGCTGCGGCCGATCGACTACCATGCCGCGCTCCACCCGTGGCAGGTGGCCAAGGTGGACTTCTGCGTCTGCATCGGCGCCTACCTGGGCGTCGTCTTCGGCAGCGTCGAGATCGGGCTGGTCGTCGCCGTCTCCATCTCCGTCCTCCGCGACTTGCTGTTCATCACGCGGTCCTGGACGACGGTGCTGGGCAACATCTATCCCAACTTCATGGTCTACCCAGATGGTGCCCAGCGTGTTCGTGATACGCTGCGCGTAGGCGCGCCCATCTACTTCGCCAATGCCAGCTACCTGCGAGAGAGGTAAGCAATGCAGGCAGCTTGATCAACGGATGGGCTTCGCAACCCTTGATAGAATGGAGCGAATATGCCTTCTGGGTTGCACATTTTGACTATAATTCACTTGTATACCTGCAAAAGAGTGATTCTCCAATACAAGTGAAACTATCTCAATAATAAAAATATATATGCATGAATTATGTTTATTTCATCATTTATATACTTATATTGGCAGATGAATATGATCGGTAAGAACCGCTAGCAATCTCAAGATTTATGAAATCACCGTATAGAACCTTGGAGTCAGTGGGCATGTCGCCTACCACTAAAAAGAATAGCGTCTTACATCCTAGTCCAAGAATACATCTATATCTATATCTGTACATAATAATAAAGAGACAAAATTTCAGCCTATTTTTTTCTCCATCTATTTTTTTTATCCGTCTCTCTCTAACTACCGAACAGTGGAGAGTTTCTTTCATCCGATGTACTCATATGAGTTAGAATAGCTCCTGTCTAGAGCTATATAGAATCCGATTTCAAAACGTAGTGTATTATTAGGTATAGATATAGTTAAGAATCCTAATCCAAATATATCCCTGATTCCTAATCAAAATCCAAATAGAAAAAAGAGTAAAATTCTATTCCTAATAATAATTAGGGAGTGTCTATATATATCTGTTGACAGATTTATCAACCTAAAATCTGTTAAATTTTAGACAAATGAGCAGCTGACATATCAGTTAACAAAAACTGACAGTTTTGCAATATACAAATCTGTCAGATTTACACAACATAGGTAAAAAAATCAACAAAGATCTAAAATCCGTTATCATTAGCACAAAGAATCTGGCGGGACAGGTAGCGGGAAGCCTGGAACGAATAGCAACAGTAACACAGGAAAGCAAACTTTCCGAAAACTAGTGGCAGAGTGACAAATGATCGGAAAGCAAACTTTCCAAAAACTAGTGGCAGAATGACAACCGATCAGGCTATAGCAAATGACCGAGATCGAAAAAAAATGAGAACCATCAAACTCTTTTAACTGTTCTGAAGGACTATATATACAGTTCATCTCCTAGTGCAGCTAGTGTGACTGGTTTCTAGATCAGGCTATTCCTGATCTCCAGCATCCATCTTGGATGTCGTCGTTGATTCTTGCTGCTAGGGCAACAATCAACAGCATCCAACCATTGCTACTAAACTTCCTGATCACACAGGCTACTTCGAATCCATCCATCCATCCATATAAGCCATAACTTCGAAGCATTACACCAAGGTCCCAAACAAAATGGCACGAGAGCTGGCAGAACCGAGTAGCTTAGGTGTCATCGAGGGCAAGGACACCTGGTAGAGTCTTGCCTTCCAATAGCTCCAAGCTTGCACCACCGTTGGTAGAAATGCGGCTCATCTTGTCAGCCAGCCCAGCCTTCTCAACAGCAACAGTAGAATCACCATCCCTGATGATGGTGCTGACACCCATTGTGGTTGTAAGCTCAACCAGCTTCTTAGCAATCGCCTGAAAAAAAACAAATATCTATCTTAAAACAATGATAGATAAAACATTTGCCCCATCCTACTTGACAGTACCTAAAATATACTTAAAAGATCATGAGCAAGGATGGCATTTTATTACCTTCTGCATGAGGAAGCCATCAACAGCAGGCTTCGAATACTTGGTAACTCCTTTGGTTCAAGCATGAGCTCCGTGTGCCATGCCAAAAGCATCATTGCTCATAAAGGTCAGCAAAACAGATGCTAGCTTCTTAGCAAACTCAGGGTCGTTCTTCTCTTCCTCCTTGCAGAATCTAAAATTCTCTACCACCATCTGACAAAGCAACAGCCAACTTCTCGACTTCCTCACAAATGCAATCATTATCCATCACAACCTGTTATGCATATTCTAGCCCTTAGAATAACTAAAAGATAGCAGATACCAAAAATAAGCTAATGTCAAAATCTTAGCGTACTTCAATTCCAAAGGGGCTCAGACAACCGTGGAACAAAGAGGCTTCAAGCTGTACTTTAGGGTGATACATTTGGACAACCCTGGAAATGGCATCCACAAATTACATTACTAAAAAAATAAAAGGCAGAAATAGTCATTGTTGCTACATTTGAACCTCAAAAAAGGTTGACATGTTACATAATATAACCACAAAGATTGATTCACAAAACACCATATCTATCAACCACAGATAATCGGTTAAAAGCAATCTCACAACTTGGAAACCAGTAACAAATCAAATGCAAAGCTCAAAAAAATAGTACCTTCTCAAGGGCATCTTCATGGCTTCATCACTGAGTGTTTCACGACAACCTTTTCTAGTGCCTGTGGCAAGAATTATATGAGAGTGAGATGCCATTTGCAGTTTTATGGAAACAGCAAAAATGAAAATCATGACTGCAATTCTAACCTACTTACTGACGGCAATGGTCAGCTCATCTCTCTTCATGAGGATTCTCACTGGCTTATTCAACTTGCGGGTAATTTAACTGGCATGGTAGCAGAGATGACTCCAACCTGAATCTTGGCTGGGACAAGCTGGAAGATATTGTACATCTGCATTTCACCAGGCATAAATCAATCAGACGAACACACACAGTCACACACACACACACACACCAAAAAAAAACAATAAACACATAGACAAAACCCACCCACATAGAGAGAGAATCAACCAAACACACAGACGCCCCACACACACTAGCAGCACATGCAACCTAGCACACACAGACACACACACACACACAAAAAAAAATCAAAAAACATGTACAAACAACACATCTATAACTGGAGAACTCAAATATATACTTAGGATACCTCATCCAGTAAGCAACCAGCAGCAGCAGCAACAGCTTTCAAACTATTGCACCAGCACATACACAACCACACACCACGTAAACCCACATACACACACCCATGCTCACACAAACCAAAAAAAAAGCAACTCAACTAAATTCACCCAAAAAACAATGTTCAAACCTGCTACAACAGCAAGCTCCAAAAGCAGACCCACACACAAACATCCACGGAAAAACCTCAGGACTCAAGAGTAATCAACAAGAAGCTAATAAATGAAAACAAATTGGCAGCGAGCAGGCCTAACTTCTTCCTTTGAGCCTCATCTAATGAATGAAAGAAATACAAGTAAAATTTGCATGTCAGAGAGACAAGGTAAACATAGAAAATGTCAATTAAAGTATCACTATCGAAAGATCAGCAGACAGATTATTTACCTAATTTATAAAAGGATTCCAGCTGACAGGTGATAGATCCAAACAATAATATATTATCAAAATGTAGAACTTGCATAGCACACTAACATGAACCAAGTAATCACTCACAGAAAAACAACAAGAGACTAGGCGCATTAATGATGGAATCTGGTGCCAATTGAAGAGGACACACACACACACACACACACACACACACATATATATATATATATATATATATATATATATATATATATATATATATATATATATATATACATGCCATAGTTTGGATTGATGTTTTGCAACATCAATCTTTCGGGCGTGGAAGACCCATACCATTACCATTAAAATATTATTCGCATACGGGCAATGCCTCTGCATGCATTTACATGCAATAACCATCATCATCAAAGAACATAATCATCAAGTGATGACTGGAGATGACAACGACCTCGTCAAGGCACTGTAGCCAGGACGCTCAGCTGTCCAGGCAACAGGAAGTGATATGGTCGACGACGTCGCCAGAAGACAGGCCATCTGTCTTCGCTAATCGCAAAGGACGGCCAGAAGATAACCATGAAGGACGCCAGACGATAAACACGAAGGACGCTCCAGAAGAAGCGGCCGAGGCTATAAAAGGAGAAGGCATGCGCCTGCATTCGACATCGAAGATCGGTCGGCAGACAGCGAACTGAAGCGCTCCTTAGCTCACCTGAGCATCCACCACTCCACTGTATACTACTCCACCGCTACTGTAAATTAGAATAAAGGAAGGCCTCGCCTCCTGCGCTTGTAAGGTAAACTAAGGTTTGTGCTAAGTGCTTGGGGTTTCCCGAAAGGAAAAACCGTATGTAAACTCGCTATGTTAATATGAACTAAGCTTCTCTGTTTTGATCCCTGCCTTCCCTTAAGCACGTTCATATGGGAGGATGTCTCTATGCTAGGGACCCTATAGGAGAAACCTCCGTGCGTGTTGTTGTTCTCGTTCTAGCCCAGGTAGAGGCGTTTGTAGAGAACCCTGTTCACGCAGAGAAGTGTTCCCTTCGGGTGGAACTGTCTGGGGAGACGATAGAGCCTGAGCCCTGTATGAGTGATGCTTGGGATAGCATGGGAGATGAGCGGTTAGCCATGTTCTTTAGCGAAGCTAGCGATGCATACGGTGAGTACCGAGTAAGACGCACACAAGCAGTAGCCACACGACCGGCAGAACCTCTGGTCTCGCCATCCACGCCAAGATCCTGAATAACCACGCGCATATTATATTCCACATAACCACACGCACGTCGCTCTCATATCCTCTAATTAATCACATATCCGTTAATTAATCATAAGGGTCGCTTTCATATCTGAATATTTTAATCATACACACTCTGATACTCACGTAAGGTTGAATATTATAATTCAAGTGTCGCTTTCGCGGCATAGTCCTGTGCATATAATAAGAAGACTGTCGGTGCCTGAGCCGAGCATACTATTCATATTCCCGAATTTAAATAGTACAGCATACTCTGAATTGTGCTAAATATATTTCAGAATTCATATACCTGAATACCACATATTATTATAAAATATTAAAGTGTGTAGTATGCCAGAGTTTTGGATTGATATTTTGTAACATCAATCTTTCGGGCGTGGAATACCCATACCATTACCATTAAAATATTCTCCGCATACATGCAATGCCTCTGCATGCATTTACATGCAATAACCATCATCATCAAAGAACATAATCATCAAGTGATGACTGGAGATGACAACGACCTCGTCAAGGCACCGTAGCCAGGGACGCCACCGCCCGTGCAACAGAAGTGATATGGTCGACGACGTCGCCAGAAGACAGGCCATCTGTCTTCGCTAATCGCAAAGGACGGCCAGAAGATATCCATGAAGAACGCCAGACGATAAACACGAAAGACGCTCCAGAAGACGCGGCCGAGGCTATAAAAGGAGAAGGCATGCGCCTGCATTCGACATCGAAGATCGGTCGGCAGACAGCGAACTGAAGCGCTCCTTAGCTCACCTGAGCATCCACCACTCTACTGTATACTACTCCACCGCTACTGTAAATTAGAATAAAGGAAGGCCTCGCCTCCTGCGCTTGTAAGGTAAACTAAGGTTTGTGCTAAGTGCTTGGGGTTTCCCGAAAGGGAAAGCCGTATGTAAGCTCGCTATGTTAATATGAACTAAGCTTCTCTGTTTTGATCCCTGCCTTCCCTTAAGCACGTTCATATGGGAGGACGTCTCTATGTTAGGGACCCTATAGGAGAAACCTCCGCGCGTGTTGTTGTTCTCGTTCTAGCCTAGGTAGAGGCGTTTGTAGAGAACCCTGTTGGCGCGGAGAAGTGTTCCCTTCGGGTGGAACTGCCTGGGGAGACGATAGAGCCTAAGCCCTGTATGAGTGATGTTTGGGATAGCATGGGAGAGGAGCGGTTAGCCATGTTCTTTAGCGAAGCTAGCGATGCATACGGTGAGTACCGAGTAGGACGCACACAAGCAGTAGCCACACGACCGGCAGAACCTCTGGTCTCGCCATCCACGCCAAGATCCTGAATAACCACGCGCATATTATATTCCGCATAACCACACGCACGTCGCTCTCATATCCTCTAATTAATCACATATCCGTTAATTAATCATAAGGGTCGCTTTCATATCTGAATATTTTAATCATACACACTCTGATACTCATGCAAGGTTGAATATTATAATTCAAGTGTCGCTTTCGCGGCATAGTCCTGTGCATATAATAAGAAGACTGTCGGTGCCTGAGCCGAGCATACTATTCATATTTCCAAATTTAAATAGTACAGCATACTTTGAGTTGTGCTAAATATATTTCAGAATTCATATACCTGAATACCACATATTATTATAAAATATTAAGGTTATATTTAGGCTTCAAAGAATTTACAGTTAGAACAGATTGAGAAGCTATATGTAAATATTATTATAAAATTAATAGCAAGAAAAGTTCTACTAGAAGATGAGTTTTATTTGAAGATATTATTACTGGAAATGGTTATAAAGTAATATTTGAGCATATAAAAGGAAAAGATAATACTCTTCCTGATATATTTTCACGATCATCTGTTTTGCAGGAATGAAGAAAAGATCAAACCCCAATGGGGGTGAATATTTCAATTTTGGTGTGGAAAATAAGTTGAGAATATTTTCACCAAATACCTATAATTTCAAGCCAAGAGACCATATTATCCTAGATGAAGTGCAGAGATGCATTCTGGATAATTTCTGGTTTCAATATGATAATAAGAGAGAAGATAAAGGTTATATACTGGCTATATTAAATAGCTTGGCTGAATATTTCCATATGATCAACGGAAAGATGCAATCAAAAGATCCTTCTAAGAAACCCTTATATGTAATATACCAAGGAGTAAACCCTAGAATATATATAAATTATGAAGAAGTTATATCCCAAAAAATGGAAAGAGAAAGTGAAGGAGGTAGTATATCTTAGAAAAAATATATGGATATTGACGAAGCACTCTCTTATGCGAGAGATATGATAGGAGTAAATTATTTTATAGACCCTCCAGCCAAAGAATATATCCAGAAATACCAAAAGACAAACCCAAAAATACCAGAACCAAGAACAAGAGAAGAAGGATCATCAAGTTCTCTTACATACGAAGATATTGTAAAGAAACAGGCTGAACCCTTGAAGGAAAAATATATTGAGACAAAAATAAAAGAAAGACTTGAATCAATTCTTCCTCAACTGAAGAATAATATAAAAGAAGTTATGCAAGAAATAAGAAGTGATTACGAAGATAATATAAAGAAAGATTATGAAGAATATATAAAGAAAGATTACGAGTTAAAAATGAATTTTAATACATCTGATGTTGAAAATGATTACCCAATGCCAGACATTGCTGGTCATGGACAACCCCCAGAATATTAGATATTATAATATGAAAGAAAAATATGCTATGAAATATATCAACCTGATGACTCAGACTTTGAAGATAATATTGATTAATAGCAATATATTCCTTGTGTTGATAAGGTGTTATCAACAATTCGGCCTGGGGAAAGACATATAATACATGCCAGAGTTTGGATTGATGTTTGGTAACATCAATCTTTCGGGCGTGGAAGACCCATACCATTACCATTAACATATTCTCCGCATGAATGCAATGCCTCTGCATGCATTTACATACAATAACCATCATCATCAAAGAACATAATCATCAAGTGATGACTGGAAATGACAACGACCTCCTCAAGGCACTTTGAGCCAGACGCCACCGCCCAGGCAACAGAAGTGATATGGTCGACGACGCCGCCCGGAAGACAGCCATCTGTCTTCGCTAATCACAAAGGACGGCCAGAAGATAACCATGAAGGACGCCAGACGATAACCACGAAGGACGGTCCAGAAGACGCGGCCGAGGCTATAAAAGGAGAAGGCATGCGCTTGCATTCGACATCGAAGATCGGTCGGCAGACAGCGAACTGAAGCGCTCCTTAGCTCACCTGAGCATCCACCACTCCACTGTATACTACTCCACCGCTACTGTAAATCAGAATAAAGGAAGGCCTCGCCTCCTGCGCTTGTAAGGTAAACTAAGGTTTATGCTAAGTGTTTGGGGTTTTCCGAAAGGGAAAGCCGTATGTAAGCTCGCTATGTTAATATGAACTAAGCTTCTCTGTTTTGATCCCTGCCTTCCCTTAAGCTCATTCATATGGGAGGACGTCTCTATACTAGGGACCCTATAGGAGAAACCTCCGCGTGTGTTGTTCTCGTTTTAGCCCAGAAAGCGGCGTTTGTAGAGAACCCTGTTGGCGCGGAGAAGTGTTCCCTTCGGGTGGAACTGCCTGGAGAGACGGTAGAGTCTGAGCTCTGTATGAGTGATGCTGGGGATAGCATAGGGGAGGAGCGGTTAGCCTTGTTCATTAGCGAAGCCAGCGATGCATACGGCGAGTACCGAGTAGGACGCACACAAGCAGTAGCCACAACACTGGCTGAACCTCTGGTCTCGCCAGCCACGCCAAGATCCTGAAGAAGAAGAATCACGCATATATTATATTCCGCATAACCACACGCACGTCGCTCTCATATCCTCTAATTAATCACATATCCGTTAATTAATCATAAGGGTCGCTTTCATATCTGAATATTTTAATCATACACACTCTGATACTCACGCAAGGTTGAATATTATAATTCAAGTGTCGCTTTCACGGCATAGTCCTGTGCATATAATAAGAAGACTGTCGGTGATCGAGCCGAGCATACTATTCATATTCCCGAATTTGAATAGTACCGCATATTTTGAATTGTGCCGAATATTCTCAGAATTTGAATTCTATATTCCTGAATACCACATATTTTATTAAATATTAAAGTGTGTAGTGGTATCAGAGCCAGGTTGGTTTATATTTTAAATTTGAATTTAAAGGTTTTACTAAAATTTTATAAAATTTAAAAGGCTACTTAGTGAATTTATGGAAAAACTTGATATAGATCAAGAAATAAAATATTATGAGAAAGAGTTAAATAAAATACCTGAAGAATATAATACTTCTATGTTAAGTAAATGGGCTGCAATTAGAGAAAAAAAATCTTTTATATTAGAAAAATAGCTTATCTAAAGAATAAAAGGAAAAAAATGAACTAAAGAAAAGAACTTTGAAACATCTATTGTGACAACGAAAAAGAAAGTTGAAAAAGATAATAATGACTATATAATTAAAGAAGTCATATAGAATAATAATATTAATAATAATATTAGTGAAGAAGAGCAGTGGGGAAATTAATAATAAGCTTTTATTAGAAAGCTATGAAGAAGAAGATGAAGAAAATAATGCTCAAAGTTATCAAGATTTTATAGACTCTTTAGGTGATGAAGAGTTGCATAATTTAGATAATGCTATGGAAGGCTTAGATATAATATATGACAATAATAGTTCAAGATCTGAATTAATGGATCAAGGAAACTGTGAACATGACTGGATAAAAGGAAGAGGTGATTATAATATAAAATGTGCTTTTTGCATATATTATCTTAGTCAAGAAAATAGATTTACATGCAGTGTATGTTTAAAACAAGCATGTGCTTCATGTATAAGAAGTAATAATCAAAAATAGAGACAAGAACTAGAAATAGAACCTAAAGATAAAATATTAGCAAGCAGAGTCGAATTTTTAGAAAATAGAGTAAATAATTTAGAAGAAGAATTAGACGATTTAAAAGATAAGATAGAAGAAAAAAATATAACTAAGACAGAAAGAGCCTTTTAGTGGCAATACTGAAATGCAAGAGCAAATAACAATAAGTAGACAAAATCATAAAGACACACAATTAAAGATGCCATAATAAATTTTGGTAGCAAATATATAGTTAAAATGCCATTTAGAGAAATAATAGGAATAAGAATACCCGTAAAATTAAACTTAACACCTACTGTCACTTATAAAATATTAGCATTAATAGACACAGGGTGTACAAAAAATATTATACATGATAAATATTTTGCAAGATGTCCAGAAATAATTCATACTATAGAACCAGATAAAGCTGATACTTCGACTGATATGTCTGGAATAAAAAGAATTCATAATCAGTTAGCTTATAATGTAGAAATGTATATGAATAGTACAAAATATATAATAGATGAAATTACTATAAGAGATATGTCTATGATACATGATGATATGATATTAGGATTAAGATTTTTACAATTCTCACTACAAACAACAATCATACATGAGCAAGGAATTACATTTATTCCTCGTCAAGATAATATTCCCTATATAACAGAAGTACGAAAAACTATAAGTTCTAATTCAGGTAAGACTAATTTAAAACTTGAAGAATTTGATAATAAAGATTTAGATATTCATATGAAAGAAGAAATAAGTGAATTTATAGAAGATTTTTATATAACAAATAATTGTATGGAATGCATAAGTTTACAGTCATTAGCACCAAATTGGTATAGAGACATAAAGTCTAAAAAAGAATATAGACAAGATAGTACAAAGGTTAGAAGATATTCAAATAATAGGAGAAATACCGATGAAACATTAGGATAAAAATGGTATAGTTTGTAAAATAAATATAATAAATTCTAAATATATAATTAAAACAAGTCCTATAGAAGCAACACCTAATGATATAAAAAGAATTCAAAATGCATATTGAAGAATTATTAAAGCTAGGTGCTATAAGAGAAAGTAAAAGTCCTCACAGATCAGCAAAGATTTATAGTTACAAATCATGCTGAAATAGCTAGAGGAAAATCAAGGATGGTTATAAATTATAAAAGATTAAATGACAATACTATAGATGATGGCTATAATATTTCAAATAAGCAAGAATAGATAAATAGAATACAAGGAAGCAAACATTTCTCTATTAAAAGCTGGTTTTTGGCAAGTAAAAATGGTGAAGAATCAAAAAGAATAGACTGCTTTCACTTGTCCTCAAGGTCATTTTGAATGGTTAGTAATGCCATTAGGATTAAAAAATGCCCCTGCTTTATTTCAAAGAAAAATGCAAAATATTTTTAATGAAAATCAAGATTTTATACTAGTCTACATAGATGATCTTTTAGTCTTTTCAAAATCTTATAAAGAACATATAGCTTACCTGAAACCTTTTTCAAAGGTAGAACAGAATGGGTTAATACTTTCTAAAAGACAGATGGAAATATGCAAAGAAAAAATAAATTTTCTAGGTCATGAAATTGGAGAAGGGAAAATACATTTACAAGATCATATTGCAAAGAAAATCTTATATTTCTCTGATGATATGAGTGATAAAAAGATCTTGTAACAATTCTTAGGATTAGTAAATTATGCTAAAAATTGTATAGAAAATCTAGCTAAATTAGCTGGCCCTTTATATGCAAAATTAAGAAAGAACGGGCAAAAGTATTTTAACTTAGAAGATAAAAAGTTAGTAAGAGTTATTAAAAAAAGTTAAGAACTTAAAACCTTTAGAGCAACCTTTAGATGATAATTATTTCATAATAGAGACAGATGCCTCAAAGATAGGTTGGGGTGCTATATTAAAATAAAACCCTCATAAGTACTCACCAAAATTAGAAGAAAAGATATGTAGAGATGCTTCAGGAAATTACAAATTAAAAGTATTGAATAACACAGATAGAAAAATTTTAGCTGTTATTTATGCAATAAATGCTTTTAGGTTATATTTAGGCTTCAAAGAATTTACAGTTAGAACAGATTACGAAGCTATATGTAAATATTATAATAAAATTAATAGTAAAAAAAGTTCTACTAGAAGATAGGTTTTATTTGAAGATATTGTTACTGAAATGGTTATAAAGTAATATTTGAACATATAAAAGGGAAAGATAATACTCTTCCCGATATATTTTCACGATCATCTGTTTTACAGGAATGAAGAAAAGATCAAGCCCCAATGGGGGTGAATGTTTCAATTTTGGTGTGAAAAATAAGTTGAGAATATTTTTACCAAATACCTATAATTTCAAGCCAAGAGACCATATTATCCTAGATGAAGTGCGAGATGCATTCGGATAATTTCGGTTTCAATATAATAATAAGAGAGAAGATAAAGATTATATGCTGGCTATATTAAATAGCTTGGCTGAATGTTTCCATATGATCAACGGAAAGATGCAATCAAAAGATCCTTCTAAGAAACCCTTATATGTAATATACCAAGGAGTAAACCCTGGAATATATATAAATTATGAAGAAGTTATATCCCAAAAAATGGGAAGAGAAAGTGAAGGAGGTAGTATATCTTGGAAAAAATATATGGATATTGACGAAGCACTCTCTTATACGAGAGATATGATAGGAGTAAACTATTTTATAGACCCTCCAGCCAAAGAATATATCCAGAAATACCAAAAGACAAACCCAAAAATACCAGAACCAAGAACAAGAGAAGAAGGATCATCAAGTTCACTTACATACAAAGATATTGTAAAGAAACAGGCTGAACCCTTGAAGGAAGAATATATAGAGAAAAAAAATAAAAGAAAGACTTAAATCAATTCTTCCTCAATTGAAGAATAATATAAAAGAAGAAGTCTTGCAAGAAATAAGATCTGATTATGAAGACAATATAAAGAAAGATTATGAAGAATATATAAAGAAAGACTATAAGTTAAAAATGAATTTTAATACATCTGATGTTGAAAATGATTACCCAATACCAGACATTGCTGGTCATGGACAACCCCGAAAATATTAGATACTATAATATGAAAGAAAAATATTCTCTGAAATATATCAACCTGATGAATTACACTATGAAGAAGATATTGATTAAGAATATATATATTCCCTGTGTTGATAAGGGGTTATCAACAATTCGGCCCGGGGAAAGATATATACATGCCATAGTTTGGATTGATGTTTTGCAACATCAATCTTTCGGGCGTGGAAAACCCATACCATTACCATTAAAATATTATTCGCATACGGGCAATGCCTCTGCATGCATTTACATGCAATAACCATCATCATCAAACAACATAATCATCAAGTGATGACCGGAGATGACAATGACCTCGTCAAAATGCAGAGCCAGACGCCACCGCCCAGCAACAGAAGTGATATGGTCGACGACGTCGCCGAAGACAGCCATCTATCTTCGCTAATCACAAAGGACGGCCAGAAGATAACCATGAAGGACGCCAGACGATAAACACGAAGGACGCTCCAGAAGACGCGGCCGAGGCTATAAAAGGAGAAGGCATGCGCCTGCATTCGACATCGATGATCGGTCGGCAGACAGCGAACTGAAGCGCTCCTTAGCTCACCTGAGCATCCACCACTCCACTGTATACTACTCCACCGCTACTGTAAATTAGAATAAAGGAAGGCCTCGTCTCCTGCGCTTGTAAGGTAAACTAAGGTTTGTGCTAAGTGCTTGAGGTTTCCCGAAAGGGAAAGCCGTATGTAAGCTCGCTATGTTAATATGAACTAAGCTTCTCTGTTTTAATCCCTGCCTTCCCTTAAGCACGTTCATATGGGAGGACGTCTCTATGCTAGGGACCCTATAGGAGAAACCTCCGCGCGTATTGTTGTTCTCGTTCTAGCCCAGGTAGAGGCGTTTGTAGAGAACCCTGTTGGCGCGGAGAAGTGTTCCCTTCGGGTGGAACTGCCTGGGTAGACGATAGAGCCTGAGCCCTGTATGAGTGATGCTTGTGATAGCATGGGAGAGGAGCGGTTAGCCATGTTCTTTTGCGAAGCTAGCGATGCATACGGTGAGTATCGAGTAGGACGCACACAAGCAGTAGCCACAAGACCGGCAGAACCTCTGGTCTCGCCATCCACGCCAAGATCCTGAATAACCACGCGCATATTATATTCCGCATAACCACACGCACGTCGCTCTTATATCCTCTAATTAATCACATATCCGTTAATTAAACATAAGGGTCGCTTTCATATCTGAATATTTTAATCATACACACTCGATACTCACGCAAGGTTGAATATTATAATTCAAGTGTCGCTTTCGCATGACATAGTCCCGCATATATAATAAGAAGACTGGTTGCTGAGCCGAACATACTATTCATATTCCTGAATTTAAATAGTACATCATACTCTAAATTGTGCTAAATATATTTCAGAATTCATATACCTGAATACCACATATTATTGATTATGTTCTTTGATGATGATGGTTATTGCATGTAAATGCATGCAGAGGCATTGCATTCTTGCGGAGAATATGTTAATGGTAATGGTATGGGTCTTCCACGCCCGAAAGATTGATGTTACTAAACATCAATCCAAACTCGGCATGTATTATATGTCTTTCGCCGGGCCGAATTGTTGATAACACCTTATCAACACAGGGAATATATTGCTATTAATCAATATCATCTTCAAAGTCTGAGTCATCAGGTTGATATATTTCATAGCATATTTTACTTTCATATTATAGCATCTAATATTCTAGGGGTTGTCCATGACCCGGCAATGTCCGGCATTGGGTAATCATTTTCAACATCGAAGTATTAAAATTTATTTTTAACTCGTAATCTTTCTTTATATATTCTTCATAATCTTTCTTTATATTATCTTCGTAATCACTTCTTATTTCTTGCATAACTTCTTCTTTTATATTATTCTTCAGTTGAGGAAGAATTGATTCAAGTCTTTCTTTTATTTTTCTCTCAATATATTCTTCCTTCAAGGGTTCAGCCTGTTTCTTTACAATATCTTTGTATGTAAGAGAACTTGACGATCCTTCTTCTCTTGTTCTTGGTTCTGGTATTTTTGGGTTTGTCTTTTGGTATTTCTGGATATATTCTTTGGCTGGAGGGTCTATAAAATAATTTACTCCTATCATATCTCTCGCATAAGAGAGTGCTTCACAATATCCATATATTTTTTCCAAGATATACTACCTCCTTCACTTTCTCTTTCTATTTTTTGGGATATAACTTCTTCATAATTTATATATATTCTAGGGTTTACTCCTTGGTATATTAAGTATAAGGGTTTCTTAGAAGGATCTTTTGATTGCATCTTTCCGTTGATCATATGGAAATATTCAGCCAAGCTATTTAATATAGCCAGCATATAACCTTTATCTTCTCTCTTATTATTATATTGAAATCAAAAATTATCCAGAATGCATCTCTGCACTTCATCTAGGATAATATGGTCTCTTGGCTTGAAATTATAGGTATTTGGTGAAAATATTCTCAACTTATTTTCCACACCAAAATTGAAATATTCACTCCCATTGGGGTTTGATCTTTTCTTCATTCCCGCAAAATGATGATCGTGAAAAATATATCAGGAAGAGTATTATCTTTTCCTTTTATATGCTCAAATATTACTTTATAACCATTTCCAGTAATAATATCTTCAAATAAAACCCATCTTCTAGTAGAACTTTTCTTGCTATTAATTTTATTATAATATTTACATATAGCTTCACAATCTGTTCTAACTCAGAAATTCTTTGAAGCCTAAATATAACCTAAAAGCATTTATTGCATAAATAACAGCTAAAATTTCTCTATCTGTGTTATTCAATACTTTTAATTTATAATTTCCTGAAGCATATCTACATATCTTTTCTTCTGATTTTGGTGAATACTTGTGAGGTTTTTGTTTTAATATAGCACCCCAACCTATCTTTGAAGCATCTATTTCTATTATTAAATAATTATCATCTAAGAGTAATTCTAAAGGTTTTAAGTTCTTAACTTTTTTCTTTAATGACTCTTACTAACTTTTTATCTTCTGAGTTGAAATACCTTTGCCCATTCTTTCTTAATTTTGCAAATAAAGGGCCCGCTAATTTAGCTAAATTTTCAATATGATTTCTAGCATAATTTACTAATCCTAAAAAATTGTTGCAAGATCTTTTTGTCACTCATATCATCAGGAAAATTTAATATTTTCTTTGCAATATGGTCTTGTAAATGTATTTTCCCTTCTCTAATTTCATGACCTAGAAAATTTATTTTTTCTTTGCATAATTCCATTTTTCTCTTAGAAAGTATTAACCCATTCTGTTTCTACCTTTCTCAAAAAAGGTTTTCAGGTGGGCTATATGTTCTTTATAAGATTTTGAAAAGACTAAAAGATCATCTATATAGACTAGTATAAAATCTTGATTTTTATTCAAAGTATTTTGCATTTTTCTTTGAAATAATGCAGGGGCATTTTTTAATCCGAATGGCATTACCAACCATTCAAAATGACCTTGAGGGCAAGTGAATGCAGTCCACTCTATTGATTCTTCACCATTTTTACTTGCCAAAAACCAGCTTTTTAAATCAAACTTAGAGAAATATTTACTACCTTGTATTCTATTTATCCATTCTTGTTTATTGGGAATATTATATCCATCATCTATAGTATTATCATTTAATCTTTTATAATTAATAACCATCCTTGATTTTCCTCTGGCTATTTCAAAGATGATTTGTAACTATAAATGCTGCCGATCTGTGAGGAATTTTACTTTCTCTTATAGCACCTAGCTTTAGTAATTCTTTAATATGCATTTTGAATTCTTTTTATATCATTAGGTGTTGCTTCTATAGGACTTGTTTTAATTATATAGTTAGGATTTATTATATTTATTTTACAAACTATACCATTTTTATCCCAATGTTTCATCGGTATTTGTTCTATTATTTGAATATCTTCTAACCTTTGTACTATCTTGTCTATATCCTTTTTAGACTTTATGCCTCTATACCAATTTGGTGCTAATGACTGTAAACTTATGCATTCCATATAATTATTTGTTATTGTCACACCCCAAAATTTCTGATTTTGGGTTGTGCATAGAAAATGCTAAATAAAAGGACTATTTTTAACATTCAGATAAAATTTGACAACATTAGTTCAAGTTTTATATGCTTTTGTAAATAAAATGGTGATTTTCAAATATTTTAATATTAATTTGAAGTGCTCTCTCTTTGATGTGGTACTCGGTTGTTGACTTTGGTGCTTCTGAGTGTGCTAAGTTTTTAAAACACGGTTTAGATGATGTTCAATCCTTCCTAAGATTTTCTAAACTTTTCTGAACTTTTTTTCTTCTTTCCTATAGCGAACTTCGAATTTCTAGATGCTCGGAATTTTTTTTTTTTTTTCGTGGGCTCCAAATACTTTATTTGGATTGATCATCTCTCAATCTATATTTGGTTATTTTTATGTAATTTTTGGAGTTTTAGATTAGAAATATTTTTCGGTGATTTGAAACGATTTCAGCATTTTCTGGAATTGTTTTTGAACAGAAATGTTTTTCTGTAATTTTTGAAATTATAAAAATACCTGAATTTTTCCCCGGCGTCAAACCGCAGACATATATACATGCCGGCGTTCTCCTTCTCGCTCTCATTCCAGAAGTACAATCCGTTTCGCGAATCGTCGCTCTTGTTGTTCCAGATCTAGCGCCGAAGTCTCAAAACTGCCATAACTCCGGCGAGCTTTTCCGGTCATATCGGACGTCTCCGGCGAAAACGGCCACCATCACGAGGTTCGTCTCGTCGTTCTCTACGCCGCAGTGTCCTTGTTTGTCTCAATCCGTGTCCGTTTGACCGTTTCCCCCTTGGTTCTTTGTTCCCGGTGTTTTTTCCGGCGAGGAGCACCATGGACGTCATCTTCTTCCATCGTTTTCCGGACACCATGAGGCGGGACTGCGTGCAGCCTGGTGCTGCGCCTCCACCGGCCGGCCAGCAGGCCCTGCGGCTGAGGCCCTCACCCCGTGTGGCTCCCCATCGGGCGCCAGACCCTCAGACCTGCGGGAGCAGCACGTGCTGCTCGGGGCGTGGACACCGCCACCGCCATGGCGCAGCCCGAGCGGGCCCTGACCCGGCCCCGCGTGCTTGGACGCCGCGCCATGCCGCCGCCGGTCAGCCGAGGCCCCTCCCCATCCCCTGCGTTGAGTAGCAGCAGCACCTCCAGTCCTCCATCTCCATGGCCATGCCCGTTCACGTGATGGAGATGGATGGAGGTAGAAGACAGAGTAATTACAAGTTTGCCACTGGTTAGTAAAACCTAGGCCGTTTAATCGTTTTAATTCCGTTTCGATCCGTTTCAGTTGCATTAGATTCGTGAAGATGCGATCTACATGCTAGTGTCGATGTTTTTCATGTCACATGTTTTTCCATATATAGCTAAATATTAAACGGATTAATACTATATGCAACTAGTTCTAATTAAAAGGAATATAGGAGTTTAACTTTAATGTTTCGTATATGAAAGTCAATATGATTAATTTCCAATAATAATATGATTTTCAATTATTAATTTTCTTAGCTTAAACACGCGTCACGTATAGCCTGTTTTAGTTATTCTCATATGTTTATTCCTTTTACAAAGGCAAAGCTTAAGTTGCTTAACAAATTATATGAGAATACTTGTAAAATAAAATAATGATTAGTTTCAACTCGGTTTATGTATAATAATGACTTGTCCAATCTGAACTAATGACTATTTAATATTTTTGTTTAACTAAAATAAATCAAGCCGGTAGTTGCTTCTTTTCTTTTTATAATATAAAATCTCTTGATAGTCGTTTTTTTAACGGTAGCTTCGATCTCGGTGTTTCTCATGATCTCAAGATCGTAGCAACAACCTCTGTTTTACTATGTTGTTTTATCTTGTGTGTGGTGCATGTTCTTAGTTGCCTCTGTCTGTTGCTTGTATGTGGTCTTGGTGTTTGCTATGAGTAGAACGAGGACAGTGTGTGAGCGTTGAAGATCAGAAGGTGATGACAAAAAGCGAAGTATGTGGAAGTTGGAGCAAGTGTATCAGGCAAGTATATCACAGGATCATCCTTGTTGACCTATTCACCTTAATCACCATTGTCATATGCATGTATCTACCTTGACAACCGTAGAGATTATAACATAGTGTTGATTTCCTGTTCCTTGACACCGGTGGGATGTGATGCATTAAATAGAAATGCTAGTGCTCTATAGTTACCATGATCTTGTAACTGACTGATGACTTATGCCTAAGCTATAAAACTTGCTTTTATTATTATGCCCACAGGGGACTAGTACACTGTGGTTGTGTGCTAGCTGCCTCTCCATAAGGACTTATCTGTGGGCGACAATCCGGGACTTACAGTACAACCATGAGGGCTATATGGCTCTGGCTTTAGTCAAGTATGGGGACCTTTTCTAACTTGTTAGAGGTTACCGAAAGGCGCAAGAGGGGTGTGTTCCGGGTCAGGTATAGTGCGGCCTCTGTCCTTATGTGTGCTGCTGCGGGTGTGAACCATTTGGAAGGGGAGCTCTACACTTGCAGGCCACAGAAACCTAGCGGCCCTAACTTGTTAGACGAACCTTTGAAAGACTTCATAGTGAACCCTGCCGACCTTCCTTGGAAGTGGGTCAAGAGGCTAGCTACCTCGGGCATAGGGGTAAATCACGACTCATGGTGAAAGTGTACAACCTCCTGCAGAGTGTGTTAAAAATCGATATATCGGCCGTGCTCCACACGGTCATGAGTGGCCTTGGACCCTCATGGAATAGATGATGATGATGTTTACTGTTAATGACTGTTTATGCTAATCATTAATCATGCTTACCTGATCATGTGTAATTATGGGAGAATGATGAATCTTGATGCTACACCACTGCTTAAAACTGATGATCCTAAAAGCTAACTGCAGTAAAACCCGTGTCAGCCTTTTGAGCTTCAACCCTCGTGCTATATACTTGCTAAGTACGCGGAGTACTTACGCTTGCTTTACTTTCAATTTTGGAAAATCCCAGATGGGTACCAGAAGGTGGAGCTAGTGAGTTTCTCTGAGAAGTGCTAGGCATACGATACCCCCAGTCAAACGTTCCTGTGAAGATGGCGCCTGAAAAGAAGATCAGTATCCATTCCGTGTAACTTTGATGTAAGTGCCAAATATACTTATGATTACGCTATATAACATTGAATTTGATACTGTTCTTTTTGTTGTTGTATGTGTGGACTTCCTGGGCACACATATGGCGAGCCTGGTTTTGGTCCTTGAAAACCGGGTGTGACAGTTATATAAAAATCTTCTATAAATTCACCTATTTCTTCTTTCATATGAATATCTAAATCTTTATTATCAAATTCTTTAAGTTTTAAATTAGCCTTACCTGAATTAGAACTTATAGTTTTTCGTATTTCTGTTATATAGGGAATATTATCTTGACGAGGAATAAATGTAATACCTTGCTCATGTATAATTGTTGTTTGTAAAGAGAATTGTAAAAATCTTAATCCTAATATCATATCATCATGTATCATGGACATATCTCTTATAGTAATTTCATCTATTATATATTTTGTATTATTCATATGTATTTCTATATTATAAGCTAACCGATTATGAATTCTTTTTATTCCGCACATATCGGTAGAAGTATCACTTTTATCTGGTTCTATAGTATGGACTATTTCGGGACATCTTGCAAAATATTTATCGTGTATAATATTTTTTATACACCCTGTGTCTATTAATGCTAATATTTTATAAGTGACTGTAGGTGTTAAGTTTAATTTTACGGGTATTCTTATTTCTACTATTTCTCTAAATGGCATTTTAACTATATATTTGCTACCAAACTTTATTATGGCATCTTTTAATTATGTGTCTTTATGATCTCTTCTATTCATAATTATTTGTTCTTGTAGTTCAAGTATTACCACTAAAAGTTTCTTTTGTCTTAGTTATATTATTAACCTCTATCTTATCCCTTAAATCTTCTAATTGTTGTTCTAGACTATTTACTCTATTTTCTAAAATTCTGACTCTGCTTGCTAGTATATTGTTTTTGGGTTCTATTTCTAGTTCTTGTCTCCATTTTTTATTATTAGTTCTTATACATGAAGCACATGATTGTTTTAAGCATAGACTGCATGTAAATCTATTTTCTTGACTGGGATAATATATGCAAAAGACGCATTTTATATTATAATCACCTCTTCCTTTAATCCAAATCATGTTCACAGTTTTCTCGATCCATTAATTTAGATCTTGAACCATTATTCTCATATATTATATCTAAACCTTCCATAGTATTATCTAAATTATATAATTCTTCATCACCTAAAGAGTCTATAAAATCTTCATAACTTTGAGCATTATTTTCTTCATCTTCTTCTTCATAGCTTTCTAATAAAAGCTTATTATTAATTTTCCATTGCTCTTCTTCACTTATATCATTATCCATATTACTTTCCTGTATGACCTCTTTATTGATATATTCATTATTATCTCTTTTGACTTCCTTTTTCTTTGTCACAATAGGTGTTTCTAAGTTCTTTTTCTTTAATTTATTTTTGTTTCTTTTATTCTTTAGATAAGCTATTTTTCTAATATAAAAGATTTCTTTTTCTCTAATTGTAGCCCATTTACTTAACATAGAAGTATTATATTTTTCAGGTATTTTATTTAGCTTCTTTCTCATAATATTTTATTTCCTGATCTACATCTAATTTTTCCATATATTCACTAAATATATTATAATGTAGCCTTTCAAATTTTTAGATTCAAATTTAAATTTAAACCAACCTGGACCTGATACCACTACACACAATAATATTTAATATAATAATATGTGGTATTCAGGTATATGAATTCTGAAATATATTTAGCACAATTCAGAGTATGTTGTATTATTTAAATTCGGCAATATAAATAGTATGCTCGGCTCAGCAATCGACCGTCTTCTTATTATATGCACAGACTATGCCACCTAAAGCGACACTTGAATTATAATATTCAACCTTAGCGTGAGTATCGAGTGTGTATGATTAAAATATTTAGATATGAAAGTGACCCTTATGATTAATTAACGGATATGTGATTAATTAGAGGGATATGAGAGCGACGTGCGTGTGGTTATGCGGAATATAATATGCGTGTCGTTATTCAGGGATCTTGGCGTGGATGGCGAGACCGAGGTTCTACGCGGTCGTGTGGCTAGCTTCGCAAGAACAGTCCTACTCGGGTACTCACCGTATGCATCGCTAGCTTCGCTAAAGAACATGGCTAACCGCTCCTCTCCCATGCTATCCCAAGCATCACTCATACGGGGCTCGGGCTCTATCGTCTCCCCCATATGAACGCAGTTCCACCTCGAAGGTAGGGAACAAAACAGAAGCTTCTCATTAACAACAAGGGTTCTCTACAAACGTCTCTACCATATGAACGGGCTAGAACGAGAACAACAACACGCGACCCATACCATTACCATTAAAATATTTACATGCAATGCCTGGTAACATGCATTTTGCATGCAACCATCAATCATCAAGAAGGCATATCCGCAAGATTGTCCACGTGAAGCATGCATGTCAATGCAATGACGAATGACAAAGACCTAATCGTCAAGTGATGACCGGAGATGACAACGACCGGTATCCGCTAAGCCCGCGATCCGCCCACATGTCCGAAGATTTTGCGATGACCGTCCAACTAATCACAAAAAGGAAGGCAAGCGGATAACCATGAAGGACGCCGAAGCGATAAGAATGGAGGACACCTCCTCGAAGACGCCTGTAAGGCTCTCCCAGGCCTATAAAGGGAGAAGGCCGCGCCTTTGCATTCAAGACGGAATCGAAGGGACACACCATCGGACACCAAATCAAATCGGCGAAGCTCCTTAGCTCACCCCAGCATCCACTACTCCACCATATACTACTCCACCGCCCATGTGAAATTAGAAATAAAGGAAGGCCTCGCCTCCCTCGCGCTTGTAAGGTAAACTAAGGTTTGTACTAGTTGCTTGGGGTTTCCCGAAAGGGAAAGCCGTATGTAAGCTCGCTATGTTAAAATGAACTAAGCTTTCCGCTTTTAATCCCTGCTTTCCTTTAAGCTCGTTCATATGGGAGGACGTCTCTATGCTAGGGACCCTATAGGAGAAACCTCCGCGTGTGTTGTTGTTCTCGTTCTAGCCTAGGTAGCGGCGTTTGTAGAGAACCCCTGTTGGCGCGGAGAAGTGTTTCCCTTCGGTGGAACCGCTGGGGGAGACGATAGAGCCCGAGCCCCGTATGGGTGATGCCGGGGATAGCATGGGAGAGGAGCTGTTAGCCCCTGCTCATATTTAGTGAAGCTAGCGATGCATGCGGTGAGTACCGAGTAGGACGCACACAAGCAGAAGCACAAACACAGTCAGAACCTCTGGCCTCGCCAGCCACGCCAAGATCCTGAGAAGAAAAGAATCACACGCATATATTATATTCCGCATAACCACACGCACGTCGCTTTCATATCCTCTAATTAATCACGAGTATTAATTAATCACAAGTGTCGCTTTCATATCGGAATATTTTAATCATACGCACTCGATACTCACGCAAGGTTGAATATAATATTCAAGAAGTCGCTTTTCGGGGCATAGTCCTCTCGCATATAATAAGAAGACCGTCGGTGCACGAGTTACTATTCATATTCCTGAATTCGAATAGTACCGCATATTTTGAATAGCACCAATATTCTTGAATTTGAATTCCATATCCCTGAATACCACATATTATTTTATATATCCTAAAAATTATAAGAATTATAACAAAGGTAATATGAGGACAAGAAAAAGATATTTTCTAAGAAGATCATATTATAGAAAAAAATTAAGAGAAATGTAAGAAGATATAATCCTAGGAAAAATTATGATAGCACATGTTTTTTTGGATTGATGTTTTACAACATCAATTTTTCGGGCGTGGAAGACCCATACCATTACCATTAAAATATTTACATGCAATGCCTCGCATGCATTTGCATGCAACCATCAATCATCAAGAAGGCATATCATAATTGTCCACGTGAAGCTGCATGTCAAGCGATGACGAATGACAACGACCTCGAGATGAGACAACACTAGCCGTGGGACGACCAGCCGCCCCAGCCACAAATCCGTGATATGTCGACGAAGATTTTGCGATGACCGCCATCAGCTAATCACAAAAGGACGGCCAGAAGATAACCATGAAGGACGCCAGGCGATAAGAATGGAGGACACCTCCTCGAGCCCGAAAGGCTCTCCCGAGGCTATAAAGGGAGAAGGCCGACGCCTTCATTCAAGAGAATCGAACGGGACACACCACGTCGAGGACACCAACCAACGATCGACGAAGAGTGGAGCTAGCTCACCCTCGAGCATCCACCACTCCACCGTATACTACTCCACCGCCACTGTAAATTAGAAATAAAGGAAGGCCTCACCTCCTGGCGCTTGTAAGGTAAACTAAGGTTTGTACTAGTTGCTTGGGGTTTCCCGAAAGGGAAAGCCGTATGTAAGCTTCGCTATGTTAAATGAACTAAGCTTTCCGTTTTAATCCCCGCTTTCCTTTAAGCTCGTTCATATGGGAGGACGTCTCTATGCTAGGGACCCTATAGGAGAAACCTCCGCCGTGTGTTGTTGTTCTCGTTCTAGCCCGTGTAGCGGCGTTTGTAGAGAACCCCGTTGGCGCTGAGAAGTGTTCCCTTCGGGTGGAACTGCCTGGGGAGACGATAGAGCCCGAGCCCCGTATGAGTGTTGCTGGGGATAGCATGGGAGAGGAGCTGTTAGCCCCGTTCATATTTAGCGAAGCTAGCGATGCATGCGGTGAGTACCGAGTAGGACGCACACAAGCGTAAAGCACAAACACACGCAGAACCTCCGCCTCGCCATCCACGCCAAGATCCCGAAGAGAAAAATCATCACACGCATATATTATATTCCGCATAACCACACGCACGCCGCTTTCATATCCTCTAATTAATCACGAGTCGTTAATTAATCACAAGTGTCGCTTTCATATCGAATATTTTAATCATACGCACTCGATACTCACGCAAGGTTGAATATAATATTCAAGAAGTCACTTTCGGGGCATAGTCCTCTGCATATAATAAGAAGACCGTCGGTGCCTGAGAGCCGCCATACTATTTCATATTCCCCGAATTTAATAGTACCGCATATTTTGAATAGCACCAATATTCTTGAATTTGAATTCTATATTCCCTCAATACCACATACATTATTATTATTTTTGTGTCTAGTGGTATCGGGTCCGTTTTAGTTTAAATTTAATTTTTAAAAGTTTACCCAAAATATAGCAAAAATTGAAAGGCTACATTATTTGAATTTAGAAATCAATACAGAAAGACTGTGGTTACCAAAGAAAATCTAAATATCAAAAGCCGTATAAATAATACTTGAAGAGCATACTTGGCATACTTCTCACGGTCAATTAAATTTAATAGTTGATTTGATACATAATTTTTATATATCTTGGGGTAGGAGACAAGACGAGCTTGAATTAAAATTTGAAAGGTTGCGTAAAAGAATATAAGCATCTAGAAGAACAATATCTAGTTACAAATACTAAATTAGACTCAGCTCTACATATTCTTGAAGAAAGCAAAACTTGCCTTAGAAAGATTATTCAAAACAGTGACTATATCAAAGAAGACATATCATTGCATAAGAAATTTGATAATAATCTAAATATAGCAAGGAACTAGTACTACCATCAACTAAAGAAATAGAGGTTAAAAATCTCTTTGAACTCGATAAAATGGAAGTACCTAGAGTCTCGCTAGAAGAGACAAGTCCCTCCAAGTAGTGAATAAAGATACAAGACCTTTAAGTTTCATAAATAGAATAAAAGGAAAATGTGATGATATTGAAACATTAGAAGACTTGATAGATGTAGAAAAAGAGATCTTGAAAGATATCAAAAAGATACTTTAAGAAAAAATAAAACCACAACAATTATATCAATTAGGATGGTTTGAAAATAGTAATGGATTATATAGAATATCAAGAGAAGTAGAACTAAGTGTTTTAAAAGAACCAAGATGCAGTTAAAAATTGTAAGTAAACAAATAGAGAATACTCTAAAATATTGTGGATATAAATATATTCATCAAGGAATGTATATTATAGGAATCAAAGGTATGACAAGAAAGAAATTAGGAACAAAGGTTTTAATAACATTACTAGATAAAAGATGGGATTCAATAAATAAAGCAAAGATTAGGGTTTTTAGAAGGTGATATGAATGAAAATATGTTGATATCATATATAGCCCCAGATATAATAATGCCAGTTAAAGAATTCATAGATAAAATGGCTTTTGGCTTCCAAACTAAAGGCTATGAAGACTTTAAAGGGAACAAATTTATTAGTAAGTATAGAATTTATAGGAAGACTAACTAATAGAAGTGGTACAAATTATAAGATAAATGTAAATAGTGTAATAGAAAATATGCAATCTAAAGGTATAAAATTTATGAGCCCTCTTAAAATAAGTTCAAGAAAGGGCAGGAGAAGAATGGAATATTAGTCAATTAATAGAACCAAAAATATTAAAACAACCCGATGATTATATAAGCTATGAAAATAAAACAGGTTCAACCAAGATTAGATTTACTAATTATAAAGAACGAAGCTTTGATGATTTAGAAACATCTAGCTCGATGCAAGACCAGAACAAAATAGAAGGTATAGTGTTAGTGAATTTATGGAAAAATTAAATATAGACCAAGAAATAAAACATTATGAGCAAAAGCTAAAAAATATTCAAAAAAGAATATAATACCTCCATGATATGTAAATGGCCTTCTATAAGAGAAAAAAAAATATATTTTAGAAGAGAAATATTATAGGCTTAATAAGATTAAGAATGATAGAGAACTTGAATAATAAAAAATATAGTGCCTCACTAAAGAAAAATGAAGTCATTGTAAAACAAATAGAAAATAAAAAAATTAAAAAGAAATCGATAATATCAAAAAATTATAGTATAGATAATAAAGAAGCCATACAGATAATAATATGAATAATGATATAAGTGAAGAAGAGCAATGGGAAATTAATAACAAGCTTTTATTAGAAAGCTATGAAGAAGAAGTTGAAGAAAAAGATAGTAGTAATAACTCAATAATTCTTCTGAATAATATGTTACATGAAAAAGATAAAGCCATAGAAGCCATGGAAGTAGAAGGTACATCAAAAAGAAGAAGAGGTGCAGAAATAAAAACTGAAAGAGAAGAAAGAGAAAGACCATTTAGAGCCCAAGGAAAATGGCCACCAGAAAAAGATGAGCCTACATATAATTATATACCAGGACAATATAAATACATGGGTTCAAAAAAGAAGAGATTTTGAAAAACCTGTTCAATTCCAAAACTATAAAAGTGATGGTGCTATATCTTAAACTTAGCAAAGACATGATCCTATAGATTGGCCAAATATAATTAGCATATGGAAAGGGTTAATAGTTCAAAAATATATGCAAAATCAGCATAATATTGGAAATAAAGTAGAAGATATGATTTCATATTTAGAAACATTTTTAGGAGAATCTGCAAAAATTCTTTGGGAACAATGGGTACAAAGTTTTTCCATGTATTATCAAGAATTAAAAAGAGCCGGTAATAACCCATATAATTTTGCAAATATCATATCAAGCATTGTAATAGGTGAAGATCCTGAATTAGGATACACTGTTTTACAAAATGAAAGATTAAAAGAAATAGAAAAACTATCTTTAACAAGTTGGAAAGAAATAAAAGAATTTTCTCAGCACTATTTATACAATGCTTCAACTGCTAAACAAGGATACAATCAAGGCATTGTTGAAAAATATTTTAATAAATTACCAGACCCTTTAGGCTCCATGATATTTGAAGAATATAAAAAAGAAACTCAAGAAAGAGAATATAATATCTCTCAGGCCATAACTTTTGTCTTTAAACAATTAAAGAAGATATGTACCAATATACAGGCTCAAAGATCAATGAAGCAGTCGGACTATAATTTCTGTAATAAAATAGTCCAAATACCTTTAACATATGGAGAAGAGAGATATAGAAAGAAGAAATATCCTAAAAATTATAAGAATTATAACAAAGGTAATATGAGGACAAGAAAAAAAATATTTTCTAAGAAGATCGATAATAGAGCACCCTTTTTACATAAGAGAAATGTAAGAAGATATAATCCTAGGAAAAATTATGATAGCACATGTAGATGTTTTATCTGCAATTCACCAGATCATCTAAGTAAAACTTGCCCTAATAAAGATAAGAAGAGATATTCTAGCAAACAAGAAGAACAAGAAAAGGTTCTAATAGTAGATAGTGTAAATGAAAATATTCTAGTATGTGATGATGATATAATGGATGATGAATCAATATATTCAATCATAGAAACAGATGAAGTAGAATATGAAGAAGAGAATGAATCTAGTGAAGAAGATTTAAGTTTAATTGATGAGCTATCTGGTTTAAAGATAGAAATGATGGATATTCTTTCTAATCAATTTGCAGGAATGAAGAAAGCAACAAGCTCTTCTGAAAAGAATAATTCTAATATAAGATGTGTGTTCTCGCATATATTATCAAGAACCAGGAGAAAAAGAGCTACCTGCAATATATGTTGTAGACAAGCATGCATATTATGCTTAGAACAACAGAATAACAAGAAATATGAACAACAAGATAATAAAAATAATAAAATGAGCCAAAGGAAGAATTCAAGATAGATAAAGATTTGAAGAAAGATTCTAATAATATTCCACAAGAGTTTCTCATACCCGCACTAAGTTTTAAGACCAATCATATATTATCATTCTTCACTCAAGATATTATAGAGTTAATCTGGGAAAAATATGCTGAAAGGCATTATAAGACCTTTCATGATATACAAAATTATTTTATGAAGATATACCAAGGGAAAATAGTACATCCAGAATAACTATCAATATAAATACTTTTCCCTTATTTCATATTGATGACAAATGTATTGTTCAAATTCATCAAAAATTTATAATACTTATGGCTGACATAAACCTAAGATACTTTAAAAATATACAAAGAGATACTTTGGAGATGATATATCTCTACAGACCCTGATAGATCATGGGTTAATCCATGATATATATGGATCTTTGAAAGAAATTCTTCAATCCGATCTTGGAAAGGCTATTAAAGAAGCATGCAAGAAGTTAGCCATAATCCAAGGAAGTTATAAAATAAAATTCTGTTCCAATCCTCCAAGATTTACCCAGCCAATAAGACCAGCACATCATGATATATATATCACAAAAGGTCAATATAAATTCAGAAATGTATGGAGAATTGAGAATTATGAAGAATTATTCACCAAAGAAACAAACCACGATAATCGGAGAATATTCAAATAAGCAAAAGAATTAGAAGGTAATATTATATTTGACTCTCAATACTATATGATGTACCAAAATAAAATAACAAGAGTCTTTCTACGAGAATATTATGGAAGATATAGCATAATACAAAGAGGAGTTGGAAGATTAATTAAGCCCAAATATGGTGAAGAAACACAATTAAGAAAAAGAATATCGTCATATGTTGGGATGGTATGAAGTATGTCAACCCGATGAGCTAGACTTTGAAGAAGATATTGATTAATAAGAATATATATATTTCCCTCGTGTTGATAAGGTGTTATCAACAATTCGGCCCGGGGAAATAAATAATGGTACATATACACATGCCATATTTGGATTGATGTTTTACAACATCAATCTTTCGGGCGTGGAAGACCCATACCATTACCATTAAAATATTTACATGCAATGCCTCCTGCATGCATTTGCATGCAACCATCAATCATCAAGAAGGCATATCCGGAAGATTGTCCACGTGAAGCCGCATGCCATAAGCATAATCATCCGAATGACAACGACCTCGTCAAGACACGTAGCCGGGGCGACGCCAACGTCCGACCAACGGCCCAGCCATATATAGTCGACATGTCCGAAGATTTTGCCATCTGACCGTCCAGCTAATCACAAAAGGACGGCAAGCGAGATAACCATGAAGGACGCCAGGCGATAAGAATGGAGGACACCTCCTCAGACGCCAAAAGGCTCTCCCCATCCTATAAAGGGAGAAGGCCGCGCCGCATTCAAGACGGATCGAGCGGGACACACGATCGAAGACACCAACCAAGCGACGAAGAGTGGAGCTCATCGCATCCACACTCCACCACTCCATATACTACCCACCGCCACCGTAAATTAGAGAATAAAAGGAAGGCCTCACTTCCTGCGCTTGTAAGGTAAACTAAGGTTTGTACTAGTTGCTTGGGGTTTCCCGAAAGGGAAAGCCGTATGTAAGCTCGCTCTGTGAAAATGAACTAAGCTTTCCAGTTTTAATCCCTGCTTTCCTTTAAGCTCGTTCATATGGGAGGACGTCTCTATGCTAGGGACCCTATAGGAGAAACCTCCGCGTGTGTTGTTGTTCTCGTTCTAGCCCAGGTAGCGGCGTTTGTAGAGAACCCTGTTGGCGCGGAGAAGTGTTCCCTTCGGGTGGAACTGCCTGGGGAGACGATAGAGCCTCGAGCCCCGTATGAGTGTTCTTGGGATAGCATGGGAGAGGAGCTGTTAGCCCCTGTTCATATTTAGTGAAGCTAGCGATGCATGCGGTGAGTACCGAGTAGGACGCACACAAGCAGAAGCACAAACACAGTCAGAACCTCTGGCCTCGCCCGCCACGCCAAGATCCTGAGAAGAAAAGAATCACACGCATATATTATATTCCGCATAACCACACGCACGTCGCTTTCATATCCTCTAATTAATCACGAGCCGTTAATTAATCACAAGTGTCGCTTTCATATCGGAATATTTTAATCATACGCACTCGATACTCACGCAAGGTTGAATATAATATTCAAGAAGTCGCCAGGGGCATAGTCCTCTGCATATAATAAGAAGACCGCCGGTGCCTCGAAAGCCGCCCATACTATTCATATTCCCCGAATTCGAATAGTACCGCATATTTTGAATAGCACCAATATTCTTGAAAGTTTAAATTCCATATCCCCGAATACCACATATTATTTTATATATTTGTAAAAAGTGGTAAGAATTATGTCCATGATAATATGATGACAAGAAAAAGATATTTTTTAAGAAGACTCATTAATAAAGCACCCTTTTACATAAGAGAAATGTAAGAAGATATAATCCTAGGAAAAATAACATTAGATGTTTTGGATTGATGTTTTACTTACATCAATCTTTCGAAAAAACCCATACCATTCTAATTAAAAATAATTTAAAACTTGAAATTGATAATGAAGCATTTGCATGCAACCATCAATCATCAAGAAGGCATATCCGTAAGATTGTCCACGTGAAAGCCGCATGTCAAGCGATGACGAATGACAACGACTCGTCCGACACGCGTAGCCGGGGCGACCAATTATCCGTGCCCACGATCCACGACATGTTCGAAGATTTTGCCAGATGACCGTCCAACTAATCACAAAAGGAAGGCAAGCAGATAACCATGAAGGACGCCAAGCGATAAGAATGGAGGACACCTCCTCGACGCCAGAAGGCTCTCCCAGTCCTATAAAGGGAGAAGGCCGACACCTGCATTCAAGACGGAATCAAACGGGACACACGATCAGACACCAACCAACGATCGACGAAGAGTGGAGCTCATCAGCCTCCACACTCCACCACTCCACCATATACTACTCCACCGCCATCAGAAATTAGAGAATAAAGGAAGGCCTCACTTCTGGCGCTTGTAAGGTAAATTTGCCCTAAGGTTTGTACTAGTTGCTTGTTTCGGAGTATTTTCAGATGATTCTATACTCTTGAGTGAAGAATGATAATATGTGTTTGGTCTTAAAACTTAATTAAAATTGTGTCCCTCTTTTGAATTTATTAGAGTCTTTCTTCAAATCTTTATCTATCTTGACTTCTTCCTTTGGCTCTTTATTAATTTTCTCATTATCTTGTTGCTCATATTTCTTGTTATCCATTTGTTCTAAGCATAATATGCGTGGCATCATGATTATTACAACTTGCCGGGCTCTCTTTTCTTGATTAGTTGGACGGGCACATCCGCAAAAATCTTCGGAACATGTTCATTCACCGCGGCTTGGATGGAATGGGTCGCCATCATTTCTGGCTTTAAACCCGGATAGAGGTCAATTAGTCTTAATTCTTCTTCGCTAGATTCAATTTCCACATATTCTACTTCATCGCCTTCTTGATGAATATATGGTTTGCATCCAAATCATCATCACATACTAGAATATTTTCATTTAAATATTTTAATGGTTCTTGTTCTTCTTGTTTGCTAGAATATCTCTTCTTAGATTGGGCATGTTTTGTAAAACATCAATCCAAAAAACATCTACATGTGCTATCATAATTTTTTCCTAGGATTATATCTTCTTACATTTCTCTTATGTAAAAGGGTGCTCTATTATCGATCTTCTTAGAAAATATCTTTTTCTTGTCCTCATATTACCTTTGTTATAATTTTATAATTTTTAGGATATTTCTTCTTTCTATATCTCTCTTCTCCATATGTTAAAGGTATTTGGACTATTTTATTCTGAGTACTTATAGTCCGGTAGCTTCGATGATCTTTTGAGCTTTGTATATTAGTACATATTTTTCTTTTAATTGTTTAAAGACAAAAGTTATGGCACGAGAGAGATATTATATTATAACTTTCTTGAGTTTTCTTTTTTTTTATATTCTTCAAATATCATAGAGCCTAAAAGTGCAGTAATTTATTAAAATATCTTTCAACAATGCCTTGGTTGCTTAACCTTGTTTACTTGATTGAAGCATTGTATAAGTAGTGTTGAGAAAATTCCTTTATATATTTTCAACTTGTTAAAAAAGCTTTTTCTATTTCTCTTAACCTTTTCATTTTTGTAATACCGTGTATCTAAATTGAGGATCTTCACCTATTATAATGCTTGATATGATATTTGCAAAATTGTATGGGTTATTGCCGATCTTTTTAATTCTTCATAATACATAAAGAAAACCTTGTACCCATTGTTCCCAAAGAATTTTTGGCGGTTCCCTAAAAATGTTTCTAAATATGAAATCATATCTTCTACTTTTATTTCCAATATTATCTTGGTTTTGCATATATTTTTTGGACTAATTAACCCTTTCCATATGCTAATTATATTTGGCCAATCTATGGGATCATGTGCTGCTAAGTTTAAAGATAGCACCATCACTTTTATAGTTTTGGAATTGAGCGAGGGTTTTCAAATCTCTTCTTTTTGAACCGCATGTATTTATATCGTCACAGTATATAATAATATGTAGAGTTCATCTTTTTACAGTGGCCATTTTCCTTGGGCTCTAAATGGTCTTTCTCTTTCTTCTCTTTTCGAGTTTTTATTTACGCCTCTTCTTCTTTTTTGATGTACCTTCTACTTCCACTTAAGCCCATGGCTTTATCTCTTTTCATACCAACATATTATTCGAGGAGAATTATTGAGTTATTACTACTATCTTCTTTTATCTCTTCATGCTTCTTCTTCATAGCTTTCCTAGTTAAAAAGCCTGTTATTAATAATTTCCATTGCTCTTCTTCCACTTATTTATCATTATTAACATTATTATGTTGTATAGCTTTATTATCTGATACTTCATCTTCTATTTTGATATTATCCGTTCCTTTTAATTTCTTTTATTTCTATTTTGCTTTTACAATGACTTCTTCGCTTTCTTCTTTAGTGGAGCAAATTACATTTTTATTATTCAACTCTCTATCCTTCTTAATCTTATTAAGCCTGTATGTTCTTTCGTCTGAAAATATATTTATTTTTTCTCTTTATAGCAGGCCATTTACACATCATGGAGGTATTATATTCATTTGAAGTATTTTTTTAATCTCGCTCATAATATTTTATTTCTTGATCATATTTAATTTTTTCCCCATAAATTCACTAACACTATACCTTCTATTTTGACTTGGTTCTGCATCTGAGGCTAGATGTTTCTAAATCATGGCGTTCTTTATAATTAGTAAATCTAATACTGGTTGAACCTGTTTATTTAAGTAGCTTATATAATCATCGGGTTGTTTTAATATTTTTAGTTCTATTAATTGACTAATATTCCATTCTTCTCCCGCCCTTTCTTGAACTTATTTTAAGAGGGCTCATAATTTTATAATCTTTAGATTGCATATTTTCTATTACACTATTTACATTTTATCTTGTAATTTGTGCCACTTCTCATTAGTTAGTCTTCCTATAAATTCTATACTTTACTAATAAATTTGTTCCTTTAAAATTCTATAGCCTTTTAGTTTGAAACCAAAAGCCATTTTATCTATGAATTCTTTGACTGGCATTATTATATCTGGGGCTATATGATATCAGCATATTTTCATTCATATCACCTTCTAAAAAACCCTAATGTCATTTATTTAATCGAATCCCATCTTTTATCTAGTAATGTTATTAAAACCTTTGTTCCTTTAATTTCTTCTTGTCATACCTTTGATTCCTATAATATACATACCTTTGATGAATATATTTATATCCACAATATTTTAGAGTATTTTCTATTTGTTTACTTTTACAATTTTTAATCAGACTGTTCTTTTAAAACACTTAGTTCTACTTCTTTGATATTCTATATAATCCATTACTATTTTCAAACCATCCCAATTGATATAATTGTTTTGTTTTATTTTTCTTAAAGTATCTTTCTGATATCTTTCAAGATCTCTTTTTTCTACATCTACCAAGTCTTTAATGTTTCAATATCATCATATTTTCCTTTATTCTATTTATGAGACTTAAAGGTCTTGTATCTTTATTTACTACTTGAGGGACTTGTCTCTTCAGCGAGACCTTTGGCTACTTCCATTTGTCCGAGTTTAAAGATCTTTTATCCTCTATTTTTTTGATGTTGATGGTAGTACTATATTCCTTGCTATTATCAAATTTCTTATGTTGATATGTCTTTTTAATATAGTCACTATTTTGAATAATCCTTCCTAAACAGGTTTTGTTTTTCTTCCAAAATAATGTAGAGCTAAGTCTAATTTAGTATTCGTGACTAAATATTGTTCTTCTTCTAAATGCTTATGTTCTTTTGCAATTTTTCAAATTTTAATTGAGCTCGTTTCCTTTGTCTTCTTCCCCAAGATATGTAGAAATTATGTATCAAATCAACTATTAAATTTAATTGACCGTGAGAAGTATGCC